>CM025619.2:11578164-11600512 GCA_014621495.2 Entosphenus tridentatus | reverse complement strand
CCCCCCCCCCCCCCTAGGTGCGTGACGTCATTTATGGACGGCCCCTAAGCTGACTTTAGTCAGTGTTAATTATGCTCATGTTCAGGAATAAAATAAATGTGACTGTAGCTCTATATTCAACTACATAACTGTTTTCATGGTTGCCCTATCCTCTAACATTCTGCCGTATACAGTACTTACATGAATATGTGACGGAGCCCTATAGAAAGTGTATCGTCAGTGTGAATATTTAATTAAAATTGGCCTTGAATATAAATGACTATGTGATAGCTTTAAGTCGAGCAGATACAGTACTTCTGTCACTAGCACTTGGTTGCTGATAATTCTGTATGTTCGTGTTGTCGGATAATCAAAAGTGAGAAGCCATCAAGACCTTAATTCAAAAGGCCAGCAGCTAAATGAATAATAATTGTTATTTATGAAATGGCTTTAGAGAAATCACTTGCTTTAAACACGCTACTGAAAGAGTTACATTTTTTTTATTCAGTTTACTTGAATTGCTTTCTAAACGTAGCGCATTTTTTTTTTACAAAAATCCATTCTTTTTCATTTACATGCAAGAGATTTTACTTATTTTAGATGACCATAGCACCAAAAAGTACGAACATTTTCGTTCCTTAAGTGATTTTTTTTCACAATGAACACCATTTTGAAACCAGTGTATGTTCAAACACAAGAAAATTGACAATTCCGTGTTCAAACGCACGAACTCACAATGATGCATCAATACCAGCCACGTGGGTTCACAGTGACTTCGCTGCGATTCGTGGCGCCGAGTGGAGGAGGCAACGGGGTCCGCCTCTGGTTTTACAGTCTCGGGTTATACAACTGGTAGGAACCTCCTGGTTCCACCAGCCCACAGGGGATTATTGTGTCCGTCCGTCCGTCGTGCATCCAAAAATGGGAGGGGTGGAGAGGGGAGGGTGGGGTGGGGCTGGGTGGGAAGGGGCTGGGTGGGGAGGGTGGGGAGGGGCTGGGTGGGGAGGGTGGGGCTGGGTGTGGGGTGGGAGGGGTGGGGCTGGGTGGGGAGGGGCTTGTCACCCCGTGGTGCCCTTATAAAACTCAACGTTTAACCTACTCACGCCGCCGTTGACCCTGGCCATTGACCGAGCAACCCAACGTTCCTACCAGCTCCTTCCGCAGGAGGAATGTGTTAACGCGTGCCGGTGGAATGGCTGAGAGGGTGGAGTGTGCTGGCAGTGACTACATCGGCGCCTTCAACAGACGGGCTCCAGCAGCTCGTGCAGTTTCTGGTGGCAGCCCGGCACACATTGCCTTTCGTGATACATTCAGCAATACCGGACGCCTGTGAGCAAGACCTTCACAGAGCAACGGATTCACCCAGTCTAAATAAAGATTCTGAATTAGACCCACGGACTCACGCGAACATACCAATAGACTCAGAGACCCAGATACTGATAGCTTTAAGTACACAATTTCATTTGCGTCGTTT
Organism: Entosphenus tridentatus; assembly: GCA_014621495.2. NCBI lineage: Eukaryota > Metazoa > Chordata > Hyperoartia > Petromyzontiformes > Petromyzontidae > Entosphenus > Entosphenus tridentatus. The sequence goes on along the minus strand of CM025619.2, from coordinate 11,599,059 downwards.
CCACTTCTGCTGTTTATTTTGTACAGCTCGCCTAGAATATAACATTAGCCTAGACTATAACAGCATCTGATCTGGTCAAGTGAAGGGCCACCACGGAGATGGAGCGATGAGATCGACTCGTGTGCACAAGCAAGATAGATTGTTGGATTGAATGACGAATTGATGGTAACAGCTTGGGGAGGCCTTCATCCAGCGGTGGATAGATCATGGCTGGCCTATGATACAATTGCTATATTATTTGTTAAATTGTGAAGACGGAAATAATGAATATTGCTTGCGCAATTTCACGAATATCTTGCCAGCCTTAGAATCCATTTAAACCCATTTATTTTTAATACGCCGAGCCAGCAAGATCTCTACACTTAATGAGTGCTCCCCTCCAGCTTGTCTTATTTTTAACAGGCACTCTTTAAACACAAGAGCGTTTCCATCTAAGCATCACTGGGTGTCGTTGTTTGTGTTCTCTCCCCCCGCCCGCCCCCGCAGGTGATAACCGATGTATAACCAGCAAAGCCTTTGGTCTTCGCGGTGTTTGCATTCAACACGCGCGCGTGCCTCTGTCAGGGCATGGAATAACAAATCCCCAAAGTGGGGCACGCGGGGTTATTTGTATCTGAGATCTGTGGCTTCTGAGCGGCGCATTCGCTTGTAGCGAATGCCGGTGCAATTGTCGTGATTCAGCGTCCGATCTATGCGAGCGTGAATACGTGATCTGGGCGGCAGTAGTCTCCGACTTATTTATTGCGGCTTAAAAGGCACTTACAAAAAATTTAACCCGTAAAAACAAAGTTTTTCTCTATAAATCCTTTATATGCGTGGCGGCTAGAGTCCTCTCGTCCTCTGGCTTGAGATGGCTGCCACCTATGGGTCAGATGATTGCATGCCAGCATTAAGCAATTGGTAATTAAATATAATATTTTAGTCCTAAAAAGTGTAACATTTTGGGAAAAAAATTTCACGAACATTAATTGTCACGCACAACGAGTCTGTGTGGAAAATGTCAGCTCGATTGGATCACGGGAAGTGGGTTAAAAAACGACCGAAAGATTTGCATGGTCGTAAGCAAGCAAGCAAGCACGCAAGTGAACTTAATATAAAGGATTTAAAAATACTAAGGAAGGAGGAGGAGGTGGTCGAATGTTCTCTTTGCATTTATTTGGCGAGAATAACAAAGAGAGATGGGACGATTGTCCCCTGGCAGCCCCCCGCCCAGCATCGGACTTAATAACTCGGGCGATGACGCACACACGGGAAACCTCACACCGCTCACGACGGCGCTCGCTCGCTCGCTTTAAGAAGAACCGGCGTGGACTTCCAAACTCCACCGGCGCAAAGTGTGCACCACAAAGTACGAGCTAGACGAGAATTCATACCCTCAACAGTCTGTGCAATATACCGTTGGCTTTAAAAAGAAAACAACTTAACGCGTGACAAATCTCGACAGCACGGGCGTCGAACGAGTCTCAATTATTACAAATATAGCACCTTGATATTGTTCACACACGGTCGCACCCCCCCTCCCCCCGCCCAACGCTCCCACTCATGCAATATATCCCGTGTGTGAATGTCGAGTGTAAAATGTACATCAGTTCACCAAGTTCATTCATCTACCAACGATTCAATCGATAATTTACTGACAATGTATACGTATATATAAAACATAGAATTTTGAATAAAAATACTCTGGACAACAATGGCACTTACACCGACTTGGGAAAATGTTGGAGTATAAAAAAACGTTATTTGTACCGTATAACATGTTTGCGTCGCATTGATATTCTGAACAGTAAAATTGCATAAGCATACACCGAAATATGCAGTATTCCCGAATGTACCGTATACCGGTCATCTGTTTTTGACGTTCTGCCGTAAAATTTCTAAAACCATCTTAAAATCACAAATTAGTGGAACGTGACCATGGAATGATAACACGGCCTTGGCGTCATTTCACCAGGCACGCGTTAATAACCCCACCCCCCTCCGCTCCCTCCGTAGTGACCTGCCCGTCACAACTAAAACGAGGCCCGGTGAAGGAGGCACTGACCAGTCCGGCGCTTTGTTCGACAGCACTCCCTGCTGGCACGGGATAGGCCCTGAGCTCGCATGAGTGAACGCGCTTCGCTGACCGAACGAGGAATCCTCCCTGTGGCACGAGGCCAAATTTCAGCCCGGATGCAATTTGTCTTATGTTTGTGTCTGAGAAAATGCCGTCAAAACACCCAGGCACCGGCATGTGCTGTCGTTCGGAGATAAAGTGCCTGCATTTTCTCAACTTATTGCGGTGGCTTTTAAGATTATTTTCTTCGTTTTATTGTGCCCTCTAAAACCTCACGTTGTTTTTTTCCCTCTCGTATCAACACAACATTTACCACAAAGGCTGTAAAATTTGCCCTGTGTGTGCCAGTTCTCAAAACGTTTCTTTTGTACCAACAGAAAATGAAAACATCATATAACAGCTCTCTAAAATTAATCATACGTCATATATGAACACTGTTTTATGAATGGCTTCTCCCATGCAGCTAATTCTTTGGTAGTTTTTTCAAGAAGAGACGATGGCGAGGGTGACATGGGCAGGGTGAAATTAGTACTTAGGACTGTGGAAAGTGTGGGTGTAAGTGGTACCATCACTTAATACCAATGACTCATTATTGAGTATTAGGTTTGGCCACATAATGGATAATCCAGGAATTTCCTATTTGCGAAATTTGTTTGTGAAAATAGTTTTTCAACTTACAGGTGAGCTAAAACAATCATAATTGGCAAGTTAAACACTAGCACACGTGCCGATTGCATCTATTTTGGCTATATCGGATGGTGAAAGGTCTTAACGATGGAAATTGGGTCACATCATGAAGTGCCTGAACCCAAAAATCAATTATGAATTATAATATTGCCCGCGAAGATAAAAACCTTACGTGTCAAATCATAATAACGTGAAAAAAATACCCCTGAAAGAAAAGGCACGCTCCATTACGTCCTTGTTGATGAGGGAATATCTCCCTCCGACTTAAGACAGTGGGCAAGAAGCCAAATGCTTAAATGTTTTACTCAGTAAAATGCATTTTTGCCATTTCCATAATCAAATAATCTTTGTCCTGTAAAATTGATATCCATCGTACGTACGACAAGTTTTTAAGAATGTTAAAACAAAACAAAGTAGCTCGGTTGAGACAATGTAGCCGAGGGGATGGGGAAAAACAAACCAGATTCTGACTCGGGGATTAAACTGTGTTGTTTCTGTGCCCTGTCCGCTCAGCTATAGTGTCCCCACAGGACAGTCACCGATTTTTATCCAACTCAAAATTTATGGCATTCCCTAAGCCCTGCCGTTAGCCCCCCCCACCCACCCCTGACTCCATCCCACTCCCCCTCGCCCTCCCTCATGATCATGGAGTCAGTTAGGCAGCCCCCCCTCCCCACCACGCAATGCCCTCTACTAGTGAAGCGGTGGCATTGCCCATGACTGGAAGCGTGGGTCCCATCACGGTGGTGGTGAGAATGAGCTGTCCTCCTTGGAGACCCCCCAGCCCTGAGCAGGAGGCGTGGGCAGGGGTCAGCGGCCGCCCCCTGCGTGGTGAGCCCCTGGTGCCTCATCATGGCGCTGCCAGCAGGCTGCCCACGCAGCCGTCCAGCGAAGCGTCCAGCTTCTTCACGTAGTTGTGCAGGTCCTCCACGTGCTCCTCGCCAGGTCTGCACGCACCGCACGCACCGCACGCACGGTCACTTTTGCACATTGAGGGGAACGGTGGTGGCGGAGGTTTGGGTTGTTGGTGGGAGTGGTGGTGGCGAGATGTTAACTACCTCGCCTGGTACACAGGAGGTTGTGTAGTTTGTGTGTTCTCCCCGTGGTCACGTGAATTTTCCTCCAGGTCCCCCGGTTTTCCCTCCACATTTAGAAACATATTTAGATAATTTGCCTGCTAAACATTTCCACGTGATAAGCCACTTCGTTGAGCTATCATTTGTGGCCAGGAGGTCCCTTCTGAAAAAATTACTACATAGCTCAGTGGGCCGTACCTGGTAGAGTTTAGCTCATCGGTTGCAGCGGCACAGTGGTCAGTGGGCTGCGGTATGAACCCAGCGAACCGAGTTCAATTCTCGCTCGCGGTGAACAACGATGACGATTGCCTGAAACAGTCCTGGGGCCTCCCCGAGGTCGACTCAGCTTCAAATGACTGCTTGGTGCCATGTGTAAGCATCGTCTCGATGCTGGTGGTGTTGACTGCGTTGGTGGTGTTCGGATAGTTGTTGCTGTTGGTGGTAGTGGTGATGCCGATAATGGTAAGTGTTGGTGGTAGTGAAGTTGATGCTGAGGAACTTAACCTCACTTATTAAAATTTTAATTGCCTTTAAACATCCTTTTTGAGTGGGCCCCGGGCCCGTGGATGCCCTGGGACTTATCGGTGCTCCCCCAGCTGCCCCAGCTTTCCCTGAGGCTCATTGTTGTTGGTGCTGGCACATGGTTGCTTTGTTCAGGGTTGTGCCGGAGTGTTACTCTCTAACCTGACTGCCAATATTCTTGGTTCTTTCGGTAAAGTCACGTAGGTAAAAAATGTAATTAATAAAAAGAAAAAAGAAAACAATAAAAATCACTATTTTTATTAATTTAATTTTTTTACCTACGTGACTTTACCGAAAGAACCAAGAATATGAATCCTTGCAGTCACGAAAGCTTCAAATCTAGAACTGACTGCCAATCCCCCTTCCACCCGGATGCAGTTGTATTCATTTGCATGAAGTATCTTGAGATGTGATTGCCCTTAGATGCTATACGAATCGAAGTTGTTGTTTGTTGTTGCCAGTGCCGCTCACGTACCGGCGGATGTAGACGTTGGCGATGCAGCCGTTGAACCTGGAGGCGGAGGCCTCAGCGTAGCCGCCCAGGAAGTAGAGCTGGCTAGGGGCCTGGCGGCTCGCTCGCCTTCTCCGCGCCGTCTCCTTGTCCGGCTCGTACTTGTTGTCGACCGCCATTCGAACCCTGTTCACCCAGCCACGCCGAGGACCCCGCCGTGCAAGCAAAGACGCACACACGTGAACACACGTGAACACACGTGAACACACGTGAACACTCGCCATCTGCGGCAGAGGTGGAACGCTCTTCCTTCCGATATTCGGAAGCCACCGGAGCGATGCAACTTTTTAATCTACTTGATTGAAGGCTCATTTCTTTTCACTGCTTTTGTGTTTAGATTGTTGTCCTTCCCCCGCACCTCCGATTAGCACGATTGTCTACGTGCCAAAGAGGTTCAACAGACAAACATACAAGTGCTCTGGTACACAGTTTGCAGATGCAGTTTGTTGACTCTCTATTGACCTGTGTTAGTTTGTTAAAACATTGCACAAACATTCCAACCCCGTGATGAATTAAACAAATCGCTATATTTGGCTGCAACCTGCACAACCCCAAACATTTCAAGCCCACATGTCACTGATAGCAGACGAAGGAAAAGTTAAAGGTGCAATTTACCACTGATGCCACTGCTGCCAGAAAGGCCTCCACTAGGGGGGGTGCTAGAGACCCCTCTTCATGGAACTTTGGCAAGACGACTTATAAGATGTGGGCGCACCCACACTTCACCCCACCGCACATGACCTGCCAATCGACTAACTGCGGCGCACCCATTCATACCGCAGGCGGACAGAAGGCGGCGGAGAAAATGTAATAAACCTGTACCATTGTTTCAACGGCCCTGCCACGAAATTGAACCAGTTACCTCTGGGTTGCTAGTCCAGTGCGTTAACCATTATTCCACCGCAGCATCTGTGGCCGTCTATTCTGGTGAAAGGGAATCAGGCGAAAGCAACGAATTGGGGGTCACTCACGTGTTGCCTTGGCGTGTGACTTTGACATAGTGGGGCAGGCCATCGCTAAACCCATTGGAGGCACTCCGTATGGTGATGGTACCGAGCTTCAGCTGCACGATGCCTGCTCCCACCATGGAAATCTGCAGGTCCTGCTCAACACGACAATAATAATAATAAGCGCAACCATATAAATCAATACGTTTGGAATTAAAATGGTGTCATGATTCACGGATAAAAAGTCTGGCAATAGGGGGTGACATTGCTCTGTAGTTTTACTCAATGAACAAATGTGCAAGGAATTTTCCATACGTGGCAACATTTGGACCGTGACATCGGCACACATGGCCAACTCTTTTCTGAATAATGTCGAGGGATTTTTTTTTTCCTCGTCCACTGGGAATCAGGCGGCCGCATATTTACGGTAAATAAACCCGCAGTATTAACCAGGGCAGCCCCCACTGGACCTGAACCGCACTTCTGCGACAAGCAACAAACGCGCTTCATCCCGGCTTTGATCGTGACAATTCATATAACATTGTCATTGTTGTGCAACTACCCTGGAACTCACGTCTCCCTCAAAAAAAGAGCCTTGTAGTCTCAAAGGGTTGTCATCATTATCATCTTCGTTGAGTTTTACCCACCCAGCAGCATAGTAAGGGGCTGCTTTTTCCTGACTTGCTTTTCTGCTTCTGCCATCTACATAACAAAGGCTCAGTCCCAGCAGCAGCAGCCGCAGCCGTACTAACCACCTCACAATAACTCGACCCCCGCGGCCCACCCTGGCTCCTCCCCCCCTGTCTCCTCCCCCCCTCAACCAGTATATATAAGGTCGGGTCTCTTGGGATTTCTCTTTACTTGATACAGCAATTGTGCTGTGACTGTTCCACCTGAAGACGGAAGCTTGTGTTGCCTCCAAAACGTCGTGATTTATTATTTTATTTATATTAATATTTATATTACTTTTATAATATATGTGTTATTATTTATTTATTTTTACCTACGTGACTTTAGCGAAAAAACCTAAGAGTATGAATCCTTGCAGTCACGAAAGCTTCAAATCTAGAATCATCATCGTTCATCAGCCGTGATCTAATCACTGCTGTATGAAGGAATTCCCAAGTCGCCACCATCTCTCATGGCTACCGCGATCCAGCCGGCAACAACCTGCACGGGAACCGATTTCATCGCTCCGTCTCCCCACACGTGCGCCCCCGTCTCATGGGTAACATAAAATAAACGAACGAAGGAGTGAGCATGCGCAAAGTGGACTCACCCTGTCGGCAGAGCCCATCAGGAGGCCAGAGGGACTCGTGGTTTTGAACGTCAACCCGCACTCAAAGTCGGTGGCATCGAAGCCTTCGGGTTGGAATGACAGGTATCCTGTACCGGTGAAATCTGCACCACGGGAAACCTGCCGAGAACAATCGAGAGAGGGCGCGCGTGCTGAGAATTAGCTTGGAGGCAGAACCTCATTGAGCTCTAGTAGGTAGAGGATGGCACAAATAAATGAGAGTCTGCTTAATTATTTCAATATTCACGGGGGTCAGGAATGGCCATTCACTTAGACGAGAAGTGTGAAAAGATACTTGTAACGCGTCGCACAGCATTCACTCACTCTTAACCCAAAGGCGCGAGCAACAGCAGACAAGCGGGAAGGTAGCCAGGTGCGGTGCTATATATAGTAATATGTTTTCAGCCAATTAATGAGTGTTTACATGCGGGAGGAAACTGGAGCACCTGGAGGTAACCCATGCATGCGACGAGGCAACACTCTATCCCGTACAGATGGAACAGTTGCAAATCCACATTTGCCGCACCGCATTCTCCCAGACAGCCAGGGTACGGCACAGCAATGCTCAGAGGAAGGGAGTTTCGAAACATTTGTGCATGAGCCGCCTGCCCTTAGCCGCTGCGTCCACAGTGCTGGAGCACAGCGTAGCCACCACCGCCGCCGCCCGGCGAGATTACGGGGTGGCCAGGCTCGAGGGGGCAGCGCTCGTTCTCACCACGAAGTTGTCGTAGCAGCCGTAGATGATGCCCGACGTGGGGATCAGCTTGAGCGAAATAGCCGAGGTCATCACCTTCAGCGCCTTCATACAGCCCTTGTAGGACGTCTGCACCGGCAGGTATTGCTTGATGCTGCGGATGGGGACAAGGCCGCACGGGACCGACGGTGAACAAACGCGGAGTACAACCGTCAGCGAGCCAGCGGACCGCCACGCACCTGGTGCAACGTTTGCGCGTTGGCGGAACCGTCATTTTCTATCGGCGCTCACAAATCCCACCTCGCCACGCGCAGTAGCGCGTTTTCAACCTCGCACACAATCGTTCTCTTCTCAACCACGGTGAAGCATTTTCCCGCATTTAAAGCGGTTTGTGCTTTACTTTTGCCCGTGAACCTATTTGCGGCATGGTTTAACCATATATATTTTTTTATATACAAATATAGTTCACAAATCTGCCTCAACATCAGTCCCCTGGGGAGTCGGATATGTGACGTTGTACTGTACATGTACAGCCCTTCATTGTCGATTAACTTCTGGATGAGGGCCTCCCCATGCAGTGCGGGCCACGAGGGTTGTTTTTGACTGCTGTCCATCAAACACACCTCACGGGCAGGAGCTCACCTGTCTGGGATTCGGCCCTTGGGAACCCCGCCGATGTAGGCAGTGTTCCCCACCACGCTCAACAGGGACTGGATCGCCGGGCTGAAGACGTCGGAGAATAGCTGCTCGGACTTGGGCCCCACGTTGAGGGAAACTTTGCTGACCGACTGGTACACGTTGAGCTGGACCTGTAAAGGGGTGTGCAGCGCCCCGGGAGAGAAGGTGACGGAGCAGCCTGCATTTGGATGTTTTGGCCAATTCCGTTAACGAGTGTTCACTTCAATCCTGAGAACTCGGAGAAAACCCAGCATGCATGCAAGCAAGGGGATAACGCTCAAAGCTGTACGCACAATGATTCAAGAATCTATTTTCTGTATTGCCACATCTCCCATGGCCACCTCGCAGCCCAGCGGGTTCGGAGAGTTTCACAAATCCGCGTGATCTACCGACTCCAGCGTCCAACGTGCCAGACCACAAGCAAAGTGCCACCATATTCGGCTCGCGCTGTCCGGCGGCCGAGACGGTGAGACAAAGGCAGAAATGGATCGATCGCGCCGATAAAGGGAGTCATCGGAAGACAAAAGAATGCTTCGGAAGAGGCAAAAGATGGGGAAATATGGAGATCCATAAAAAAGAGGTCATAAATCTGTGACCTCCCCCCCCCTTAAAAGGTAGCCTGTCCCTGAGCGTGGCTTGTGGGGGTCTCCTCCCACCTTCGAGAGACAGGACGTTGGATCAGGTAATCGATTTCATAAAAAGTATTTGATCACAACTTTTCAACTTTTAGCCGGTTAGCTGACGAGAATCTTCCCCCCCCACTCGCACTGAGTTTCACCGTACCGTGTAGTAGTCCTTCTGGTGGACCTTGATGACAGTCGAATACTTGGGCACCACGGGGCCAGCGCCAAAGTCAAAGACGAAATGCAGCTGCCCGTTGTAGATGGACAGGCACATGAACTTGTTCTGAGAAAAGGCATAAATAGGACGCGACACGAGTTAAATTCGTAACGCTTCGAGTCACCGTGTTGTTCGTTGAAACGTGCGGAGCGTACCTACTTTGTTTCATAACGCGGCTAAGCAGTAGCGGCAGCTGCCGCTTAATGCGGAGGTTTCGTGGTTCGAAGCCCATGGCCGCCCTGGTGAGCACTCCGGGTCTGTCTTAGGGCCTTGCTCTTTTCCCACTATATCTCACCTCTGGAAGGTGTCATTTCTTAATTTAACTTGAACACTTCTTCACCGACGACACCCAGATTTTCTTTTCCTTTACCCCTGACCTTTCCTCCTGCATATCCGCCTGTTTAACGACTGTCCAGTCCAGGATGTCACGCAACTCCCTCTCCATCAATCCTTCTAATACTGAAATCCTTTTATTCCCTTTTCCCCGCTCCCCGCCACCATCTCATTCCCTCTCTTCTCCCTCACTCCTTCTGCCTCTTTTTCTCGCAACCTCGGGGTCACCTTCAACTCCTCCCCTTCCCTCTCCAACCGCACCTATGCCACTGCCCGCACTCGCCGCTTTCACCTTTTCAATGTTCGCAAAATCCGTCCCCCATCTCACTCTCTGCTGCTAAGCTCCTGGTTCGCTCCCTTGTTTGCACTCACCTTGACTACTGCAATTCTCTTCCGCTGAGCCTGCCTGCCTACACCCTTCACTCCTCTCTAAAGGATACAAATTGCCTCAGCCCGGATAATTTTTAACCTCCCCTACAATTCCCACACTTCTGCTCTACTTTCCCATCCCCTCTGGCTCCCTGGCTACTATCGCTGCCCGTTCACTCTTAAGTCTAAAAAATCCCTCCACGGTCTTGACCCACAATACCTTGCTTCTCTAGCCTCTCACTGCTCTGTCCCATCCCACCCTCGACGCTCTCCCAGTCTCTACCGTCCCTCTCTGTGCCTCTTCCTCGCACTGTGCCCAGAATGTTGGGCCAACGTGGGGCAAACGTTGCATGCTTGCTGGGTGATTGCGAGGCGATCAGGAGTGGTTGTTCGACAAAAAAGGGGGCGCAGCACAATCTTCGCCTACGTCTTTCTCCATGAAGAGCAGGATGCCGTCATCCATCGACGTGCGGATGTCGAAGTCAAAGTTGTAGCGGCTGCCTTTGGCGTCCACTGGTGCCTCGGCGTACCCAGTGCCGTCGAAATAGTACGTCTGTGGGTTCACTTCCGGCGAGTCCTTGTAGCTGTGGTGCGAGAGTGTGGGGTGTGGTGGCACAATGCATTATCGTCATCGTCGTCATCGTCGTCGTCGTTGCTTAATATTCACACCGTGCCTCCCGTCCAATTCATCTCAAGGTGCACTGCGGCAGGGGACCCCCCAGTGGCAGCTGTCCCTGTGTGAGACGAGGTAAACGCAGCACCGGTCAGCCAGTAGGGTTCAGTCTGCCAGCCTACGGGGGCGATGTTGCATGTTTACCAAACAAGCAGTTTATGAGTAATTCATCATATTCGAACCGTGGTGCCAGAAAACACATCTCTATTCATTTTCGGGAGAAAAAAATAATCTCGGGGTCTTTAACATTCACTGCAAAACGGTGGGCATGCACTCTATGGCTAACATGCCCGCAGTGTTAACCAAGGCGGCCGATGTGCTCGAACCGCGAACCCCCTGTGTTAAGCGGTGAATGCACCGTCGCTGGGCCACGTCACCGCCTGAAAGCACGCGCTTACAGACCGTCCACTCGGGCCTGGCATTTGGGGTGCGCGCCAGAGACGGCCGCCCAGATGGCAAAGCTGTCAGGGGCACAGTCAGTCTATGAGTAGGGAGCAGTCTGTGTTTCGTGCCCAGTTTGACGGACGCGTCACTAAGCCTGCAGTAAACAGGTAACGGCGCGAATATAAAGATCCCCTGTATAGCCTTAACAGATTGTTGGGCCAAGTGCTGTTCGCGAGCACCTATGAAGACTGGCACGGCACACGAGGGGGTGGGTGGCCAGCACCACGCCTTTGGCTCCTGATTGGCAATGGTTACACATCGTGCCTGGTACTCATTTGAGGCTGAGTCGACCTAGAGGAGGCCCAGGACCTGTTCAGATAATCGTCACCGGTGTTGGCCATGAGTGGGAATTGAACTCGGGTCGCCGGGTTCGTAGCGCAGCGCGCTAACCGCGGCACTGCCAAGTGGAACCACTTACCGCTTGGCTGGATTATCGGTGACGGTGTTCATGAAGTACGTCTTCTCGAAGTTGTAGAGACTCGTTATGTTCTCGTTAATGGCGGCCAGCTCCAGGTTCCCCACAAAGTTCGGCAGAGACAAGGCCGCGGGCAGCTGCACAACGGGGAAAAAAACCATTCTCAGCCTTCGTTTGGAATGTGTGCAGGCCACAGGCAATTGTAGACATAATTATGAGAACAATAATTTTTTACATGTAATTTGATTTAAAAATGTTTATGTCTTTTGTTCAATTGTATTCCAGCTGTGGTGCTCATTTGAGCAGGACATAGTTTTGACTCATTATTATGGTTCAATCTTGAATTTTAAGCTTTGGTGACTGCAGGAATCCATACTCTCACATTAACAGCCACTTCCGTGCCCTCGTTTAGGAGGCCGCTCTTCTATCTTACAGTTACATGCTAAATCCTCACATAAACATCACTAGCCCCGACCATTTCTTTATAACCCTTGAGCGACACCCATTTCAAACCTTTTAATACAGTCTGCCTCAGCAGCAGACCACGCTTTCCCACCTGATGACGGACGCTTGTGTTGCGCCCGAAACGTCGTGATTTATTTTATTTTATACCCACGTGACTTTACCGAAAGAACCAAAGAGTATTATTATGGTTGTTGTTGTTGTTGTTGTTACCTGAGCACCAGCAGGAGCACCGCCCACATACAGCACGGTGTTGGCCGGGTCCAGGTCCAGCAGGTAGTCCTTCCGGCTGGCGACGGACATGGTCTTGAATATCCGCTTGTCTTGCCGAAACTCTGCCTGGGCGTGCTCATAGATCCTACATCGGGTCACGGAAGAGGGGGACCGGAGGAGTCCACATGTCAATGGCTGTTATCACGAGGGTTCAGCCCCGAAATTAACTGCTCACTGGCAGAAGGGCCTCCTGCAGCGTCTCAGGTGTGGACCAATCAACTTCAAGGACAGTGCATATCATTATCATTATCAGAGTTGTTTCTTTTTGTTTGCAATTTGACTGCTTGTGTTGTGGTTATTGCAAACATGGTGCCTTGTATAAAGGTGTGATTTTTTGTACCAGTTGAAAGGGTAAAAACCTATTACTATATTTTGCCACTGGTAAAAGAAATCTCATTGTGTATGTCTAAACTATTAAACTCTTTTTTTGTAATTTACCAGGTAAGGCCCACTGAACGATGTAGCTCTTTTTCAGTAGGGACCTGGCGCGTACAGCGTGACTGCGAGTGCGCTCGAACGCCACTCACCGCTCGAATCTCACGTAGGTGAAAGCCTTAGAGTTGATGATGGCGTCGGGCTCGGGGAACCGTAGGAAGGTGTCACCGATGCCCAAGTTGTACACAAACACCACCTTCTTCTTCTCCAGGAAGGCTCCTATGTAGTCGCCCAAACCCTGAGAAACGCAAAAACACACACAGCAGAGTGTTCATCCATTACCACGATGCACGGGAGATTCATTTAATTAATGCTAAGAGCGAGCTGTGATAGTCCAATCATCATCTATCTCTTATATATGTGTTGAACTTCTTCTGCACAGGATGTAGCCGACCGTGCTGATCGAAGATGTGGGATAACGAATATAAACTAAACACAAAAAGCGCTTTGAAAAGAAATTAGTTATCAATCCAGATGATTTAAGAGTGCATAGCTCCCAGTGGCTTCATAATATCGGAAGGAAGAACGTTCCAGACAGCCGCAGGAGCGCATCTTAAAGCGCGCGATGCAGTGACGGTGTTCGTTCGATGGCTAGCCAAAAGCCGCTGCTGTGAGGATGACCGGAGTTTGCGTGATGGTGTATGCTCCTTGACGAGATCAGCAAGGTAATAAACACAGCAGAGTGTTCATCCACTAACACGACGCATGGGGAACTCATTGAATGCCTGCTAAGAGTGAGCTGTGGTAGTATATTCATCATCATCATCTATCTCTGAAGCGCAACTGTCGTGGGAACAGCAAAGACGCCTCGGCTGTTACCTCCGTCTCTCTGTCTCTACGAGTGCCTGTCCATCGCAATCTTGGTCAGGTGCTGGTGCCGGCTTATCCACGCGCGTGATTGCATTTGTAATTCAATTTATTTGGGGTCATCCGCTACTGATTTTTTTTTATTTTATCATGTGCGCTGTTGTATGATGCTGGATATTCCTCAGTCCATTTAGTGATGTCTAAAAGCCCAGGTTTGTCTGGGTTTCCTATTTTTCTCCTGTTAAATTTTTTTCCCTTAGTTCACGAGATCAGAAGTGTATTTCCTTATTGCCCGTGAGATTGTGTCTGCATTCCGCGTGAAATTGTGTTAGCCAAGTCTGATATTTTTATGCACCGACAAGGCCGAACCCACTGAATGGTATTTTTTTATTTTTTCATGAAATAAAATTTCTGCCTCAGCCGTTCATTGAATGTTATTTAGTACATCGGCCTTTTGCCCTTCTGGAATGATATTAACCAGTATTAACCAGTAGCCTGGCTTTGTCAATGAGAAAGCCGAAACTGGTCCAGAGTTTGCTCGCTCAAACAAATGCTGATGGATAACATCTGGAAAGCCAATTTGGTCGATGGACAAATTCCAATTTATTTGTCGAGAGAGAAAATGGGGCTTCTGCTCACATATGCCGACAACACACAATGCAAACGTGGAATAGAACAAAAACAGACAACATCAATGAGACAAAATGTACAATTACGTGTATAACAAGCATGACACAAGTCGTCAATATGCACTGAGTTGGGCAAACAGCGAGCTGCCCTCTCAACGAGCGTTGGCCGCAGTGCAGTGAAGGTGCCTGTGGCTGATGGGAAGACGGGACACTCACCGCCTGGCGCTTTCTGCGACCTCCATCCTGTGGATTCAAAAGAGATCGCGATGTCAGAGACCAGGGCTCTTAAGGCCGTGCCGCGCTATGAGACATCCTGTCAGCCACACGGCCTCCCAGTAGTCCAGCGCTATATGGCGAATACACAACACGGAATGAACCAGGGGAAACCACGATCCTCCGCACCGGTGTGTGCGGTGTGTAGCGTGCTGTGCGGCGTGTGCGGTGTGTGCGGTGCATTCGGTGTGTGGTGCAATATGTGGTGCATGCAGTGTGTGGCGTGCTGTGCCATGTGTGGCGTGCTGTGCGGTGTGTGCGGTGTGTGCGGTGCGTTCGGTGTGTGGCATGCTGTGTGGTGCATGTGGTGCGTGCGATGTGTGACGTGCTGTGCGGTGCCTGTGGTGTGTGCGGTGTGTGACGTGCTGTGCGGTGTGTGCGGTGTGTGCGGTGTGCTCAGTGTGTGGCGTGCTGTGCGGTGCCTGTGGTGCGTGCGGTGTGTGACGTGCTGTGCGGTGTGTGCGGTGTGCTCAGTGTGTGGCGTGCTGTGCGGTGCGCTTAGCGTGTGCGGTGCTGGGTGTGTGCGAGCCCCACCGTTTTTTTGCCGAGGTAAAAGAGGAAGCGGCTGTCGTCACCGGTGGTGTCGTCCCCGCGCGCCGGATTCGCGTCCAGGAGGTAGAGCGCCACCGATGTGTAGGGTCGTAGCTCCTCCAGGGGCGACCCCAGCCGCACATTCACCCCAGAAGTGCCGTTGAACTTCATCGCCACCTTCGCCTGTGGATGCACGGGGAGCCCAGCGGTTCAAAACCTCTCTAGTCAAACACCTAAACACTCACTCATGGACCAATCACAACTTCATATATAGAGGACCGCAGAGCTTGGAGGGGGGGGGTGTAGAATTTCGTGCCGGTTCACTGCCTCCAGGCTGCCTGTCCTGCTTGTCAACACCAATGACGATTATGTGAACCAGTCTTGGGCCTCCCATAGGTTTACTCAGCCTCAAATGAGTACCTTGTGTGGTGTATAAACACTGGAAAGACAAAGGTGGCCAGGCGTGGTGTTGACCATCCATCCCCTCGTGTGCCGTGCCGGCCTAAGGCTATACGGGGGGGGGGTTATTTGTGGTCCATAGCATTTCACGAACTGTGTTACAATCCCAGAACCCGGGTTTGACTCTAGCCCACGGATTCCCCGAGTGGCAAGTGGTATCTGAACACGTCCTGTGCCTCCCCTATATCAACTCAGCCTGAAAAATATGCACCCGACGCAAAGCGTCGAAATCAGCTGTTTGCCAAGACGAAGGCGAGCCCGGGATACGGTGCTGGCCACACCGAGCCCCGTCCTGTGCCCTGTCCTACCTTAACAGGCGCTCGCCAACCGCGAGGCCAAAACGTTCTCGCTCCGCACTCACCAGGCTGGCCGAGTGCCGCGCCGCCTCGATGATCTCCCGGATGTTGCTCAGATTCCCGGCGACGTCCGCGCTGATGTTCTTGCCCTCCAGCTCGGCCAGCTTCTTCAGGAGCTCGGGCACCAGGTCCGTCAGGTCAATCACTGCGGACGAAGCAAGGCCGAAGATTCCACCGACGGCGACCGCAGCGATGACGACTGAACACCGAGGGATGTTGTACGTGTGCATGTGTGTGTGTGTGTTGAATTTCTTTCGCATACCGTACGCAGGCATCAGCGCTTATCGGAGGTGCGCGGGAATGACAACAAGCTGAACCCAAAAAGCAGTTCTCAAGAAATTAGTTTTCAATTTAGCATGGTGGTGTAGTGTATAGTGGTGTAGTGTATATGAGTGCTGTGTATAGTGTAGTATGTAGTGTATTGTGCACTGTAGTGTATAGTGTAGTGTATGTATGTTGAACTTCTTTCGCACTGTACGTTGCCCACTGTGCTAATCGGAGGTGCGGGGGAAGGACAACAAAGTAAATGCAAAAGCGGTTTGAAAATAAATGCGTCATCAATGCAGATGATTTAAAAGTGTGTAGCTCCGGCGGCTTCCTCAGAAACGTTGACATCAACTCGAATGGAACATCGGACACTGCGGCGGTGTCTCGGTCACCGGTTCGATCTCCCGGTGCGGTAGTTGAAACAATGGTGCAAGTTTCTTAAAAATGCCCTTTGCCTCCCTGTCCACCCAACAGCATTAAGCGGGTAAGCCACAGTTTGTTGACAAAAGATTTGGTGATGCTGCTGAGTTGGCACTGGTGCACGAGCAATAATAATAATAAACTCAAAACATTCGTCAATAACACTATGACAACAACAGGGAAGATAATTAAATAGCCGATGTTTTGGGAAATGGACTTTCTAAACGGCACATGGAGAGGCCATCGCCTTTATATCTCTGGCCCCTCTGTGTGCTCTCTGGACTCTCTACGTGTTATGTACATACAGTATTGTTTAGCCAGTTTTCTTGAAGCACGTGTCGACTTATTTGTCCGTCGAGTTCCAGGTTGCACGTGGAAGGATCAAGCGTGGGTGCTCCCACCTCTTTCAAGATGTGTAGCCAGGGTGAAAGGGTAGGCCAAAATACCCCCTGGGAGGGGCTTCGTAGGGGGCTCTCTAGCGGCGTGTGAGAGGAAAATTGCAGCGCTGAGCTTTTAACTTCACCTTTGACCTACACTGTGCTGGCTCACGCCGCCGCCCCAGCGGCGGCTCGGGATTCCAGGTCGGGGAGGATTCTGTAATCAAGGCTCCATTCAGCCGGGTCAGTCCGAGTCGGTGGCCCACGAAATGTTTCGCCACTAACGAAACCACATCCAGTATAACTCTCTCTCTCTCTATCTATGGATGCGATCTCACTGGAAGTTCATGTCCCAGTTTTCCCGCGAGGGTGACCCGTGGACAGATTTGTTTAGATTTCGAAGCGGCTAAAAGTTTTCACTGGGCGACCATCGCTGTTGACGACTGCCCTAGAAATCGCCACGGGGGGGCAGCGCCCGGCTCAACCCGGCCGCGCCGCGGCGACTCACCCTTATTGGTGGCCTCGATGAAAGCGAGCTGGAAGCCCTGGTTGTCGACGGCGCCGCTTTTGATCTTCTCGGCCAGCTTCTTCGCCTCCTCGAGGATGCTGTTGGCCTCGTTCTCCGTGCTCATGGCCAGGTCTCCCGCGGCCTGCGCGTCATCCTTGGCCTTGCGGAGCACCTCGTCGATGTTGCCTGCGAGACGAACGCACGTCGGTTGGTTCGTTTGGAACAAATACCTGGACACCTCTCCACCGCATGTGTGTGTGTGTGTGTGTCGCTCACGGAAAACACCAGTGATGATTATCTGAACCGGTCCTGGGCCTCCCTTAGGTCGACTCAGCCTCAAATGAGTACCTGGTGCGGTGTGTAAGCATCGCCACTAGGGAGACAAAGGCGGTCGGGCGTGGTGCTGGCCACCCACCCCCTCGTGTACCGTTCCGGCCTTCATAGCTGCTCGCTAACAGCACTTGCCCCTACAGTCTGTTAAGGCTATATGGGGGATCTTTGTCTTTGTCCCCCCCCACCTACCTGCGTAGGACCCCTACCTCGCTCGTTGGTGTTTCTCCATTATGCTTCACCACTCGCGTTCCCTCACCCATCCCCGTCTGGCTGTACGATGCCATCGTACCGTCACCTCGTTTTATTTTTTCAACAAAACACTTCTGGTCAAAGGAATATTTGGTCTCCTCTACGCAATATTTACCTGTTTTATCATGAGACCAAGTTTTAATTTGGAGCACTTGCAAACGCATGGATGCGGATATCACAAAGGTACCTCTGAGTTCCTTTCAAGTGTTCTCTGGTCCACACCAGAAGAGGGCATCATTGTGAAACCCACTCTGCTATGGAGAGTAAGGGTTGTAGTCTGAAAGTTAAAATAATATTTTTACAATTTTCAAGGCTAGTGTTAAGCCAAATTAGGTGCGTTACCAAATTTAATGTGATGGTGTTTTTTGTAGTCATTGGCTACTGGGCTTAAGCCATCAACTCACTACACTTGAGAAGTAGGTTTAATCAGAGGCGGCTGCCTGGATTAGAACCCAAGATCTCGGCGGTGTGAGGTCAGCGATCTGACCTCTGAGCCACCGGGCCACTTCCTGTTGTTATACATTTGCTAAATGCCTGCTGTGTGCCCCAATGGAATCCCATTACGCACCTCTTACCACACGATTCTTTGCACACGGCCAAGCGGTACGTACATTGCAGTTTGAACCCTGAAGCTGCCCTGGTTAATACCACGGGATATTTTAACTCTATAAATACGCGGTCTCTGCTTCAAAGTGGAAAACAGAGGTCCCATGGCATTATTCGATGGAATCATGGTCCAGATTTCCCGAATTTGGCCTAATTGGGTGAAACCCCAGAGCAACATCTCCCCATACTGGAGGACTAAACCCGTCTGTAACTCACAGTGGCTTTGTGATGGCATCTTGCTACGAGAATGCTGAGAACACCAAAGGTACATTCATTATTACGGCTTCAATCCGCATATCCATCTCGCCTCCCTGTAAAGAAAGGGGCGCGTGTTCGTGCTCCCTGATCATTTAGTACAAAATCAGGCCGTGGGCAAGTGGTGGCTGTGCCCTACCTCGGTTCACCATGGCCAGGTCCTGCTTGGCGCGCTGCAGGGCATCCGTCAGAGCCTTCAGCTTGTCCTTGGCCGTGTTCACGGTGTCCTTGACTCCCTGCAGCTTCTTATCCAGGTCTGTGCACGGGAGGGCAAGCAATCGGCACGGCTGTAAGCGCTGACCACGTGTGTATGCATGCATGTACGTGTACCTACGCACATACGTGTGCAAACGTGCATCGCATGTGCAGAATTCTAATTTGATAGTTTATTGAATCTCTCTCTACGCATGCTCGCGTAGAGAGAGAACTTCTTGCGCAATGCCTCACCCTTAATCGTCCCTTGTTTGTCCTCGATCTCCTTCTTGAGTGTCTCGCTCGCCTTCTTCGAATCGGCCGCCTTCTTCGGGAGGTTCTCCCGCTGCACGTCCTGCCGAATGGGAGTCAGTAGGGGTCAGGGGTCAGCGGAGGTCAGGGGTTTTCACATCAATGGCTGCAAAGGCTTCTGGGAAAACGGCGGCTCGCTCGGTGCCACCCGTGCCACGACCACGTAGGCTGAGTTGCTCGTAAGGTAACCGCAGCTCCTGCCGTGGATGCCACCACTGTGACTTGCAACTGCTTCCTTCCTTTTGCTAGATTTCATTGTACAGCTGACACTGAACCTACAGGGTCCACTCATACAGGATTCCTAACAGCTCAACACGTTCTTCAATATAACACTGTGTGGTCTTTATAAAAAATATATAAAAAACAAGCGACGTTTTGGGACAGTGACGTTTGTTATGTCATGATATCTCAGCCCAGACCTACCATAAATACATCCAACTCGGGTGCAGGATATATAAAGCCAACATAAATTACGGCATAGCAGTGAAAATCTATCACCTTGGTGACGATAAAACAAGACAAATATTTGTTGTCATCCTCTCAGTCCAGCACGCTGGTCAGTACAGGTGGGAGGGAAAAGGACATGGAAGCAAGACGAGGGAGCAAAGAAGTACATTACAACTATGGACGAGGTCGCACTGTCCCCTGCTGTCCACCAGGCAGCCCCACGGAGTCGCGAGAGTGCGTTGTGAACGCACGGATTCACCACGGACACAACGCTCTGACCTGCTCGGCCTTCAGCGCAGCCCGTAGCGCCTGGTCGGCAGCCTCCTCCGTCTCCTTCAGGGCCTTGATGATGTCCTCGTAAGCCTTGGACGCCTGGATGGCCTTCTTGATGTACTCGTTCTGGTCGATGTCTTTGAGCAGCCTGGGGGCGAGCACGAAGGGACATGGAACTGCGTATACAGGTGGAGGCTTGCCTAGATGCCCTGGCAACTGAGGCACCAGCAACCACCACCACCACACTACAGGTCAAAACACTTCGTAGCCCGTTTCTTGACCCTCACACCGCTCAAGTTTGGGATTCCCTCCCACCATCTCTTATCTGTATGCATGAATGTTGAACTTCTTTCACACCGTACGTAGCCAACCACGCTAATTGTGGGTGCGAGGGAAGGACAACGAACCAAATACAAGGAGCGTATCAATGCTTAACTACCACATCTACGATTGTGTTGTTCTGCTGGCCGAATGGGAACTTGGACTTTTGGCCCTAGACTTCAGCAACCGTGAGATGGTAAAACCAAAAAAAAACGCACCGCTTGAGGTTGTCGGCGAGCTCCTGCAGGCGCTTGGCATGCTCCTCCGCTCGCCGCACCAACGGCTCCTGCGCCGCGCCCTCCGCCATCTTCTCCACCTTGTCCTGGAGTAGGTTCTTGGCTCCGTCCACCTCGGCCGACAGCTTCTCGTACTCCTGCGCACGGGGGGGCAGGGGCGGTGGGGGGACACAAACGCTCACCTGAGGGGGGAGAACGCGGCGGGGCGGAGCGGTTTGGCGGCACTAGGTTCGTGCCACCCACGAACGCAATTTCCTTCTAGATTTGAAGCTTTCGTGACTGCAAGGATTCATATTCTTAGGTTTTTTCGGTAAAGTCACGTAGGTAAAAAA
>CM025619.2:11555031-11570106 GCA_014621495.2 Entosphenus tridentatus | reverse complement strand
GGTTGGGATCGAACCCACGACCTCCTGTATACCAGGCGAGGTAGTTAACATCTCCGAGCCACCGTGGTGCCTTTTGTTGCCGGCGTCGCGTTTTGTTTAGGCTCAGCGTAAAGTGGCGATGGTGCGAAGGCTGACGTCAGGCTCGCATCGAGTGAACCGCAGCCGATGAGCCCACCTCTCACAGTTCTTGCCCTCGTAGCCCTCCCGGCACAGACACTCCAGGCCCTCTGGCTTCTGCACGCAGCCGATGGCAAAGCTGTGCGTACGTACAAAGACAAATGATCACCATTATAGCATCAGCAAAATGTTGGGGCAAGTATGTATGTATGTATGCACATTGAACTTATTTCACACCGTACGTTGCCAACCGTGCTGGGGGAAAGACAATAAACTTAGCACAAAAAGCAATTCTAAAGAAATTCGTTTTCAATTTAGATTTAAAGGTGCACATCTCCAGTGGCTTCCACAGGAGCGCATCTGAGAGCATGCGATGCAGTCACCGTCTTTGTTCGACGGTTAGCCAAAAGCCGCTGCATGGATGGCCGGAGTTTGCCTGATGGTTTATGCTCCTTGACGAGATCAGCAACGCAGATCAGCAAGTGCTGTTAGCGAGCACCTACGAAGGGCCATCATGGCACACGAGGGGGTGGGTGGCCAGCACCACGCCCGACCGACTTTGCGCGTGTGTATCACCGGTTGGTGTGTGTGTGTGTGCGCGAGTCTCACTGGTTGGTGTGTGTCTGTGTGCCACCGTGCGTGCGTGCGTGTGCGTGCGCGTGCGAGTCTCACTGGTTGGTGTGTGTCTGTGTGTCACCGTGCGTGCGTGCGCGCGCGTGCGTGCGCGAGTCTCACTGGTTGGAGCGGATGGTCATGGGACAGGGGCAGGGGAAGCACTGGCTGCTGGGCTCATCGCCCTGCACGTCGCGGGGCAGGCAGCCTTCTCGGCACAGCTCGCAATGATCCCCGCGCGTGTTGTGATCGCAGTGCTGCTCGCACGCAAAATAACACAGCGCAGCACGGCGTTGCGCGTGTCAGACAGGCCGAGATGCACACACACACAAACGTGCACGCACGGCAGGGCCACTAGGCGTGCAGCAATGCAGCGATTCGACGGATAAAACCGGCTCTTACCATCACGATACAGGCGTGCGATCGTGCGTGTCGGAACGGATTATTTCTCTACCAAGTGGGCATTCGCTTCTCAGCCTCTGTTGGTGGCAGGACAGACTTGCGACTGATATGAAGCAATGATTTACATTGTGGGTGAATGCCCCTCTTCGTCTGATTCTTTTAGCAAATATTTTGCAAATGTCCCCACAAGTAACAAACGAGGCAATTCACCAAGCGACGATTTAGCCAATTCGTCAGGATGTCAATCGAGGCTGCGCTGTTTTCCAAGTAAGTAATGGTGCATCGATTAATCGATTTTATTGCATGAATGACGGTATATACAATTATATTATTGTTATCATTATACATGCATTGAATCGTGTGTGTATCCATGAGAATCGGTTATTTTCCATTTATGCAAATTCCATTTTAATGCCACATATAGCTTAAGAGTTGTACAAAACCGTATGAACAATACAAATACGATGTCATGCAGAGCAGGGAGAGTCGGGCCACGCCCTCCGTGCCGCGGTCGGTCAGCCGAGGGCCGCTGCTGGCCGCCGCGGCAGCGGCACTCACAATGCAGATGCCCGTCTCGTCCTGGCACTCGTCCGAGTGGCCATTGCAGTCACACGGGAGGCACCGGCCCAAGAAGGAGCCTCGGCTGTCTCGGTAGTGCCCGCGGGCACACTCCTGTGGCGGGGGGGGGGTCCAAGAGGGGGGCACCAGGAGATGTGAGTTCTTCTCCAGGGGCCACAACCTTGAAGCCAACCAGGAGTCGGCGACCTGCGGCTCCTGAAGAGCAGCGGTAGCTCTTGAAGGGCTGCTGCTTCGTGACACGTTCTTTATTAAGGACTCCACCGCCTGGCATTCACCACACAGTGCATTGCGGCTCTTGAAATATTGAGCTTTTGACCAAATTATAAAAAATTGGCCCTTGTTGTTATTTTGGCTGCCAACCCCTGGCATAGATGAATACTCAGCCGAGAGATTCACTGGAGGACATAGGCACGAGCCCAGATATAATATACCACTACGCCGAACATATGAAGCACATTGCTAATGCAACCATAAAGACAGAGATCCCCCGTATAACCTTGAATCGACTTTTGGGACAAGTGCTCTTAGCGAGCACCTATGGAGGCCGACACGGCACACGAGGGATACGATGGCCAACACCATGCCCGGCTAAACTGTGTCTCGCCAGTGCTGATGTTTACACACCACACCAGATACTTGTTGAAGGCTTAGTCAACCTAGGGGAGGCCCAGGACCGGTGCAATTGCTCGCCACTTTTATTGGTCATGAACGGGAATGAAACTCGGCATGCCGGGTTCGTAGCGCAGTGTGCTAATCACTGCACTACCGCTCCCCACCATTACAACATCACTATACCTCACACATAAGCTGTGCATTATCACTAACTAGAAAATAACAACAAAAACCTTAACCCTGATCCAAGACAACTTACAGCCACTCGCATTTGAACCGTAATCAATCACCCTAGCAGACAAATTCAATCTGGCCACTGACACACAAACCCTATCACTTGTCCTGCTCTTGGAAGTATAACTTTTCTAACCCAGACATGTAAGCCCTGCACCCTAACACTAATCAAAAAGCCGTTCATCTTAATCCTGACACATGAACTCTTTAACGCTAACCTTAAAACCCTAACACATGAACGCTAACCCTACCACTTAACTCTAACCCTAAACGATGAAGCCTGACACCATAACCCTTTGCCATAACCCTGACACACAAACTTAACTCCCGGACGCGACACGTAAACCCTTCACCCTAAACCAGGGGTGGGGAACCTTTTTTCTGCCAAGGGCCATTTGGATATTTATAACATCATTCGCGGGCCATACAAAATTATCAACTTAAAAATTAGCCCGTTATATTTGGTCAAACATTAAATTAACTCACCCCTAATCTGATGGCTGGAACAGACCAAATGATTTCGCGGGCCTTACACGGCCCGCGGGCCGGACGTTCCCCACCCCTGCCCAAAACCGTGCCCCACGAACGCTGAACCCCGACCCTTCCCGCCAGCCTGTCCGCCACACGCACCTGGCAGGAGCCTCCCCGGTAGCTGGCGGGGCACAGGCACCGCTCAACGCCCCGCGCGAGCGGTCCGGACGCGTTCGCGAAGGCCGTCTCCATGACGACGTGCGAGAGGGTGAGTCGGGAGGGCCCCGGGCAGGTGCGGCCGCGCAGCAGCAGCGCCTGCAGGTCCTGCAGCACCATGGCGAGCTCCTCGCGAGACGCGGGGCGCCCGCTAGCGCCGTGCTGGAAGCCGTCCTGAGGGCACGGGAGCAGCGTCAGGTTTACGCCTGGTTCGCGCAACGATGGGAGCCATCGATCGTCGATCCACTCATCTCGTTTCCGTCTACGTTTATCCCACGCGTCGTCACCACCACCACCACCACCTCATTTGACGAATATGCCATCCAATCATCTCGATTCATCTCTCCAACCATCTTGCACGATATCCTATCCAATCATCTCGTTTCATCTCTCCAAACATCTTGCACCATAGTTCGTTCACTGTACTATATAAATGTATGATGAGATAAGAATGCCAGGTGTTATAGGCTTGGGCTGTGACATGGCAGTAGAGCAATGGAAGGTAGCTGGGCCCCTCCTGTGGATGGCTTTCCTCTGAGTACCGCAGTCTCCACCTCATGTAACTACTAAACTATTCACTACTACACTCATGTAACTACTAAACTTTTCACTACTACTACACTCTTTTTTATTTTACCAGGTAAGGCCGCCCCGAGTTCTATAGCTCTGTTTCAGAAGCAACCTGGCCACAAATGATAGCTCAACGAAGTGGCCTATGCTAAAGACTAAAATATGCTAAATGCTCATTCGTGAAATTGGGAAAAATATCTGAATGTAGCGGGACCCTCCTGTAAAAGAGCCTTGTGACTCAGCGAGGCTTTCCTGGGTAATTAAAAGGAATGGAGCGCATTATTATTTATGTTTACACACAGACGAACACAAAAACCCCAGACACATAAACACGCACGCTTAATAGTGACGCATCTTAAACACACACAAACACAAATATACAGACATGGTTGAACAGACAGAAACACCAGCACTAAAGAACACCCATATAAACCCCAGCACACACACATAAGTCTGCACAGAAAAAGCCACCTGAACACACAGACCCACACACATATGAGTTTCCACACACAGATATACCTGAACACACACACACACACATGGTTCTGCACAGCGCAAGAACAGCCATCACGGTCCACGCACCTCCAGGAGTCGCACGGAGCCGTGGAATGTCTCTCCCACGACCGGCTGCCGCTCGGCGCGATGAACCAAGTTCATGTGGCTTCCCTGCAGGCACGCGGCAACACGGCGGGTGACGGGAACGCACGTACACCTACTCCCCACGGAGTCCGGCAAGCCCTCGCCGCACACGCGCGACGCGTTTTTCGCCATAGCATGGTCCTTCTATCTTCTTGGTTCTTTCGGTAAAGTCACGTAGAAGGGAAATAATAAAATAATAAAAATAAAACATAATAAAATAATTCTCACGACGTTTCGGCCACAACGCAAGCATTCATTCAGACGCTGTCTTTCCGACAGACCTGTTCTTCACCTGAGGACGGCTGCTTGCGTTGTGGCCGAAACGTCGTGATAATTATTTTATTATGTTTTATTTTTATTATTTTATTATTTCCCTTCTACGTGACTTTACCGAAAGAACCAAGAAGATGAATCCCTGCAGTCACGAGAGCTTAAAACGGTTCTTCTACTCAAGAACACTTTTCACACGGCGCAGAACACGCACCGTCATGACGCGCTCGACGACGAACTACTTTATTGAGTGATGCGGCCGAGTGGTTTGGGAGTTACACGCGTGGAATGATACGGAGCGCGGCGGCGTAACCTCATCTCAGTTCTTTGTCCCGCCATGAGATGACCGCAGGCTGATTTTATAGCGCAAACGTGATTCAAGTTTGTGTTGTTCAAATGTATTTATTTATCCCCTGTAAACGCATTTTCACTTCACGCGGCACTCTTCAGGAACACATTTTTATTGGCTTTCTATTTTTACCAGGTAAGGCCCACTGAGCTATGGAGCTATCTTTCAGAAGCGACCTGACCACAAATGATAGCTCAATGAAGTGGCTCATCACGTGGAGATTTGTAGTAGCCAAATACTCTACACGTGTGATGTTGATTCTGAATGTGGATGGAAAAACCGGAGGACCCGGACAAAAATCCACGTGACATGCATAAAACAAAATATATAACAGGCGTCTGGGTCGGGATCGAACCCACGACCTCCTGCATACCAGGTGACGTAGTTGACATCTCGTCACCGTGGCGCCCATCTACCACGTTCAACGAGGAATTACTGTTCATAACACGAGCCGACTCGAGGTGGCCTGATCTCGGGAGGAGGGTTCCTCCACACTCACCCGCAGGATGAGGTCGGGCTGCTGGTGGTCACCGGGTGGAGTTCGATGTCCGTCCTGACCCCCAGAGGCGCGCACGCGGTAGCTCAGCTCCCCTCCGTACGATGACAGCTGTGGACGGGGCGGGCAAACGACGGCACATTGCAGCACTGGGCACAAATGCAACGTCATTACCGTGGCAGCGTCAGGGTGTATCGGATGTTGCAGCTGCTGCTGCTGCGCATGCCGGCGAACGAGCGGGACTCACCTGGTCGCCCAGGTAGGCCTGCGGCGCTGCCCAGTACGGCTCCAGCTCAGCGTCCACGTGCCGCTTGCTCAGAGCGGCCTCCGCTCTCCGCGCCGTCTCGTCGTGCTTCACCTGCACGCTCTCCTCTTCGCCGCCCCCACTGCCCATCAGCAGCCGCCAGCCCGACATGTTTGCGATCTGTAGCACCGGGCAGAATTGCATTCACTACCGAGCTGCGTAGTCTTTTGGGCCAAGTGCTGTTGTGTTAGCGAGCGCCTGTTAAGGCTGCCAATGTACGTGTGTGCATGCATACTTTCGTACGTATGTGCATGCGTGCTTATATGAGCCCATGGGTGAGTGCGTGAGTGCGTGGGTGTGTGTTTTCGTGCGTGAGTGCATAAGTGAATGCGTGAGTGCATGCATGTGTAAGTGTGTGCACGAGTGCGCGTGCGAGTGCGTGTGTGTATTTGCGAGTGTGCATGTCAGCGAGCGTGCGTGAGTGCGTATGTGTGCGTGCCCCTGACCGTGTCTCGGCGCAGCTCGGAGCTCGTGCACTCCCCCGTGACGCCGAAGCAGAAGCAGGTCGTGCAGCCCTTGGGGTTTTCCGCGCCGAGGTCAAAGGTCCCGACGCGGCAAACATCGCAGCGCCGCCCCTGCACGTTTTCCTGAACGCAGGGCGGCAAGATGGCCGACGTGTGAGATGCGTCCCCTCGAGGGCAGCAGTCGCGTCGACTCGTCCGTTGCATTTGCCAAGTTTTGTTTGGATCACTGAGGCGGCAAATTTCCCTCAACATCCCTTCTGCCCAAGTTAAAAATGTTTCCAATGACTATTCACTCTTCACATTCGATTTTAGTTCCTGTGCGATCCTTTGTGGAATCCCCCCGTTTCCGTTCCTCGTATGCCCATACTACCTTATACTCGAATGTAATTTCTCTCCAATTTATAAAATATATACTTTTTGGGGAGGAAATGTGGAGAATTGGAACTCAGGAGCGGTTCAGATTATTGAGCGCGGAAATATTTCACTCGATCACTTAGCCCTCCTGGGTTAAAATGGCATTCGGCGCAAAATGCGGTTTGTGGCATGCGACAAAGCCACGGCAATGCATTGTGGGAGGAAGTGTCGCACCTTGCAGAGGCACTGGCCCGTGACGGCGTCACATCCGGCGCCGGACAGCCCGGCTGCATCGCAGTCGCACGGGCGACACTCGGGATACCCGAAGAATCCCGGCAGACAGTGCTCACACCGCTGCCCTCCCACGTTCGGTTTGCACCTGCCCAAGGTACGCACGCACACGGTCACACACACACAGTCACAAAGAGACAATTATTCCCCATATGGCCTTAACAGACCTTCGGGGAAAGTGTCCGTTATCGAACACCGATGAAAGCCGGCAAGAGGAGTTGGTGTGGCCAGCACCACGCACGCCCTGTCGCCTCCGTCTCCCCCAACGCTGATCTTTACACACCGCACCAGGTACTCAACCAAGTGGAAGTCCAGGACCGGTTCAGATAATCATCACCGGTGTTGGCCGTGAGCGGGAATCAAACACGGGATGTGGAGTTCGTCGCGTAGTGTGCGAAACAACTCCCCATTACCGCTGCCCGCTCTTCATCGAAAGCCGATACGAAATCAGTTTTAGACGCTGAACCGACGCGCTCTGTAACGCCCACCGTACGAACCTGCACTGCCCAGTCTCGCGGTCGCACCCGGCCTTGGCCAGGCCCTGATCCTCACACTCGCAGGGGCGGCACCCGGCCAGGGGATGGAAGCCGAACGTGAGCCGCTGGCACGCCGTGCAGTCCGGCCGCACCGTCCGCGGGGGGCACACGCACTCCCCCGTGCGATCGTCGCACAGCCG
This sequence comes from Entosphenus tridentatus, assembly GCA_014621495.2. Classification (NCBI taxonomy): domain Eukaryota; kingdom Metazoa; phylum Chordata; class Hyperoartia; order Petromyzontiformes; family Petromyzontidae; genus Entosphenus; species Entosphenus tridentatus. The sequence continues at coordinate 11,562,450 of CM025619.2, read as the reverse complement.
CCCCCCACACTGGCATGCTGGGAGGGGACACGTGGGAGACACATGGGAGACACATGATTGTTGGCGTGCGGAGACTCGTGGTTGACCCATGTGAAGACTTGTAGTAGATACATGAGATAGACGTGGTTGACATGAGGAGATGCAAGGTTGTTGATATGCGGAGACACGTGGTTGACGCATGGGAGCAAGTGGTTGACATGCGGAGACACGTGGTTGACATGCAGATATACATGGTTGATGTGTGGAGACAAGTGGTAGACACATTGGATACACGTGGTAGACATGCGGGAGACACGTGAAGGTGAGTGCAGAGACAGGAGAGGCTCAGAGAGAGCCTTTCCCGTGTGCATCTATAGCAACTGCCCGCGATCGTAACGACGATTTTTGGGGCCGCGGTCGAGAACGCTTCGTCCCCCACAGCATCGGATGATCGTTCCCGAGCCGGGCAAGCCTCGCCGTTCCCTCGGAACCCACCCTCTAAGAGCCGGTCCTCGCCACACAGCACCACCCCCTCCCATGCCCCGTCGCGTGTACTCACGGCGGCACTCGGGGAAGCCGTGGTGAGCCGCGGCGCAGCGGTCGCACGAGCGTCCGACGACGCCGGGGCGGCACGGGCACTGCCCGCCGAGGGGGCGGCACGGCCCGGGCAGGGAGCCCGCGGCGTCGCAGCCGCACCGCCGGGCGCCGTCGTCATCCGCAAACGCCGACAGCGACGACGCCGCCGCCCGGCAGAACTCGGGGACGGAGTCTCCGCTGCCGGGGTGGAGGAGGGGGGGGGGGTAAAGGTCACCGAGGTGTGGGGCTCGTGCGATGGCGGCCATGCTGCCTGACGGTACCACAAGATTTCTATTGAAAGCTTTCGTGACTGCAGGGATTCATCTTCTTGGTTCTTTCGGTAAAGTCACGTAGAAGGGAAATAATAAAATAATTAAAATAAAACATAATAAAATAATTCTCACGACGTTACGGCCAGGTCTGTCTTTCCGACAGACCTGTTCTTCACCTGAGGACGGCTGCTTGCGTTGTGGCCGAAACATCGTGAGAATTGTATTTCATTTTTTATTATTATTTTATTATTTCCCTTCTAGGTATCACAAAAGTATGGCCAATACGATATGGTGCACGCACAGCGATGGAACTCTCACCCGCTCTCTCTCTAACGCTCGCTCTCTCTACGCGTAGCAGTGTCCTTTCTCAAAAGCATCAGCGATCACGGACTTCCTTCAATTCAGCTCTGTCCGTGATGTTTACTCAAGAACTATGTGTTGGATTTGTCCTCCCAGTTGCATCAGATTGTTCAAATGTTTTAAAGTACATAATTCGCTGTCTCCCCCGGCTTCTTGCGGTACCTATGATTTTCTCAGTGAAAAAGACTTATTCATATTCTGTATCTTGTTTTCTCATTACATATCCAAGAAATCTAATCCTGCCTTTATATAATTAGTCTTATTAATTTAATTTTTGTACCCTGCTTCGATCCATAATGAATGTATTACTCATCTTGTCTGTCCATGAACTCTTTAACATCCATCTTAGAAAAAACACATCTCTGCTGCTCTTAGTTTGCTCTCTAGGGTCTTTGTAATTACCCACCTTTCACATCCATACACGCGAGAGACAGCCCCGCATATTTAACAATGCAGCATCAATTATTTTTCAATATGAATCCCATTATCTGAAAGATATCTTCTGCCAATGCGACTCAGCTGTCACTCAACGCTGCAACAATACAACTCCGGCTCACCGCATGGAGAAGCCGTTGGCGCCGCAGAGGGTGATGAAGTCACGCGATCGGTCGACGGGCTCCTCCCGCAGCACGGAGGGCGTGAAGAGACTCTCCGGCACCGCCAGCACGTACGCCTGCAGGCCCCGGAAAGCGCCACAATCCACCGCACGCAGCCGTTACAGAATGCAGGGGACCCGAAAGTGTATCTCCGCACTCACGGCACACCACATTCAGTATCCACATCGCTATGGCTGTGGGTACTAGCCTCCTATGCCATCTAATGCAGTCTCCTGATGAGCTGGAAAATATTCAGTGAGAAAACAAATATTGTGCTCAGGGCTCGATTGAGGTGAAGAGGAGCCTAAGGCTAATATGGAGGGAAGGGACCAAGTACATATTACGTATTGTAAAAGTAATTACAAAGAAATCCAGCATATTTAGTTATTTACCTATGTAAAATTAAGAAATGTATTCGACTCAAGGTAAAATCGTCGAGCATAAATCACTCACGACACTAAATTCTTTAAACACATGTTTTCCCCCCCCCCCTAGTTTTAGCCGTAGAAAAGTCACGAATTACATCATCGTAATTCAAAGACAACTAAAATTCCGATGGCCGTGCTATCGTCGCTCAACTGATACTTCAATTATGGAATGGAGCGTCTACAACAGATAAGGGCCTTAATAACCTGTGGGTTGATCCCATAACCTTTTGGCTAGCCATTGCAGCGGCTTTTGGTTAGCTATCGAACAAAGACGCTCACTGCGTCGCGCACTTTCGGATGCGCTTCTGCGGCCGTCTGGAACGCTCTTCCTTCCGATATTAGGAAGCCACTGGAACAATGCACTTTTAAATCATCCAGATTGAAAACTGATTTCTTTTAAACTGATGTCCTTCGATTTAGCACGGTTGGCGACATGCGGTACAAAAGATGTTCAACATACATACACACATACACAATCCGGGTCTGCTTGCACGTACCAGCCAGAGGGCCTCGCCGGAGGGGTTGGTCAGAGTGATGGACACCTCCTGGCCCTCCCTCAAGTCCACGCCGAGCTGAGACTCGAATGCCACGACGCCGCGGCAGCCGTACGCGTGCGGGCAGAACGTGGCGTTGAAGGAGCCTGCGGCGGAAAGCAGCACACACAACAAGGTCAAGGGTCACCCCACAGAGAACAAGTGTCACCCACGTGACCTGGTGCACGTGGCAGTACGTGTACAGCTACCACCGGTTACCGCTGTTCCGGTTAGGCCGGGAGAGTCCCGGTTTCAGAATGTCTGTCCAGGTGTCGCAGAATTTTTGTAATAAGTCAGGATTGTGCCCCCCGGTTCAATATTTATGCAGACTGATGCTTGACCTGTGTTATGGGTGACGGGCTGGGCCACCTGAGCAGTGGGTGAGTACACCCGAGTGTCAGGCGGAGCTACAAGAGCAGTGGCCGCCGTTGGTAGAGTGGATGGGGCCTGTGACCAGTAGGAGGGGCCAATATCAGAAAACGAGAGGCCACTCATTGTGTGTGTGGGGCTACCAGCTTGCCATGTGTCCCAGTTGAACCTCCCAGAAATGCGTTCCTTTACATTAGACCAAACTATTGAACTAATTTTTTTTGTAATATTACCAGGTAAGGCCCACTGAGCTATATAGCTCTTTTTCAGACGCGACCTGGCTATCACATATGATAGCTCAACAAACATGGATGAGCATGTGGGAATTTATAGGATCAAAATCGAACCCACGACCTCCTGTATACCAGGTGAAGTAGTTAACATCTCGCCACCTTGGCGCCCCTAGGGTTCACGTGGAAAGACAGCGGGATGTGTGTTACCGCTACCGTGGTAAAGAACGATGTCACGCATATCTCGTGTGCCATGCACGTGTGCATAGGGTCGTTACCATGCCAGGACCAAGTGCTGGCTTCCAGTGCCACCTTGGTGTGGACGCTGGGCTGCCCCGGCTGGAAGTAGTGAAGCAGGAAGATGTGGCGTCCCGATTTCTCCACCCGCACGATCATGCGGATCTGGTTCTGCACACGACACCGCAACATGGACGTTGCTTCTCCGGAACGATGACACTGCATCGATGCTCGCAGTGCTGCAGCACAGCATTAGAACAAGACGCCGATTTTAAAGCAAGCTCGCCATTTGGTAACGCTTTGGGTATTCTTCATTGGATGGCAACTTACAAGTCTATGCCCAGATCAGTTATCCAAGAAATGGCACCATACGTAACCAACCGGAAGAGGCGGTGTTTGTCACGCGGCTACGCACCTCCTCCCCTTCGAGCAGGGCGAGCTCAGCGCTGCTGCCCTCGGCGAAGGTCTCGGGGTTCCGGGGTCGAGGCCTCGGTCCGAACGCCGCGGCGCCGCTCGCGCCACCGCCGGGCTTCTCCGCCGAGTCGCGCGCCGGAGCGAGTCGCACGGAGGCGGCCGGGAACAGGAACTGGGACGCGAGGCACTCGTGGCTGTGGGAGGCGAGTGATCGCCGAGGGATCGAACACAGGTTATCACGCTACTGAGTGGGTACGGACTGATCCCGAACTGGCACGACGATGTACAGGCCGTGGGTTAAAACGCCAGCTGCGGAAGTGAATACAAAATTTCTGGCAAACAAACAAACAATTGACAGATATTTAATATAAATTTGCAACGATGTACAAATTGCACGATTAAAGCGAATGAAAGGCAACAATGGATAGATTAAGCATGGCTCGGCTACTTTGATGATACTGACCCGGTGGGTGAGTAGGTGCCATGACGGGACACACAGTGCACCCTGGGCTCCAGCAGGGCCGCACTGAACTTGTGCACGGGTATCAGGTGCACCTTGTGCTGTGAACGGCAGCAGCAGCAGCACCCATGTCAGAGGTTTACACAGAGCACAGCATTTGTGAACGAGGTCCCATGTGCAGGTACCACGTGGGGTCCCACGTGGGGTCTCACGTGGGGTGCTCTGTGCTAGAAGGGAGGGTAGTGTGGACCCTGTGTGGCAGCAGCAGCAGCAGCAGCAAGCACTGACCAGTAGGAAGTTGAGGCCACTGCCCATGAGGTGCAGCTCGGCCTGCTCAGGGAGGTCATACGAGGCCACGCCGCCAGACGGGTCCAGGGCGACAGCGCGGCAGAGGAAGCTGCGGGAGAAAGGAGACAGGCCGAGTTCACGCGAAGATTAGCACCTGTACGTATGTTTGTATGTGTGTTCAATTTCTTTCGTGCCGTACGTAGCCAACCATGCTAATCGGAGGTGCGGGGGAAGGACAACAAACTAAACACAAAAAGCAATTCTAAAGAAATGAGTTTTCAATCTAGATGATTTAGAAGTGTGTAGCTCCAGTAGCTTCATAATATCGGAAGAGCATTCCAGATGGCCGCACAAGGATTACTGGTTGGCTACGTATGCTGCGAAAGAAATTCAACATACAGACGATGAATGTGTAATTGGCGATCGCTTTGAATAGAAACCCTCCATCAGATAGGGCCATTGCCCTGAACAGAGGATTATAATCTGTCATTAGGAAGATTCATTACATAAAGAGCCAAACTTGTGAAAACCTCGCGATGGATGGTCCTTGCACGCTTATGTTGTATTTGTAATGTTGTAATTCACTCCACCCGTGCCCGTTGGTGCCTACGTACGGACGAGTGGACGTGCACACAAGACGCGAGCAGTCGCTCTCCAGCAACAACGCAGGGCATTGGAGTGACGCCCAAAACACCGAGCAGAGCGCCGGGCGGCTAAAAACGCATCATGTTGACGCAGCGGGGGAGTGCAGATTATCTCACTCAGTTACCCCAAAAATACCTCAACAAAAAACCTGTCCCGTGCCCTCCTGCCAGACAGCCTTCGACACTTCGCGTGACCTCAAAAGGCACCTGGCCTGGCACAACAAGCGTTGTGGCGATATCGCCGTCACTCAGTAGCCACTTGTTGTCGTTGTTGTTGTGCCCGCGTGCAACGCACTCGCACCTGTAGTTGCATGGCAGGATCTGCACGCTGGCCTTGAGCGACTGCTGAACCCCGCCGGCGTCGCGCACGGACACACGCGCCTCCTGCACGGACTCGGACTCCGCCTCGCTAGCGTACTCCAGCAGCAGCGAGTAGCGGCCGGCCTCTGGAGCCCGCACGGCCAGGTAGAGCGATTGCTGGGAAGGGGGTCGCGCATTGGCAGCTTTCAGCGGTGCAGCAATCGCAGCTTTTCATTCTCACGTGAAAGCCAGGCGGTGCAAAGCGTTTGGATGTCGAATGAGTTGTTTGCTCTCGGACGTCCAGAATAAACACCTCATTTGAGACCCAAACATCGCACCTCCTGGCTTTGACGTTCCTCCTCCCCAAAGGCACCGGTGTAACCATCAACCGCAACAGAACATCGACGGGCCGACGCACACATCCTCTTCACGAATGGAATATTAAAGACGACACTGTGGCCATGCAGCCTAAATTAGGGACCATATGGTAAACCACTGTAGTCTGTACTCCTTCAACGGAGGAAGAATAGCAAAACCATGTGAACCCTCTCCTGAAGGCCTCTCATGGTGAGCAGAAGTCGACATTCGCTCCGGAGAATATGAGAGGCAGAAGGGAGGGTGAGAGTGGCGAGATGTTATCTCCCTCGCCTGGAGTGCAGGAGGTCGTGGGTTCGATCCCGACCATGACGCCTGCTGCTGTATATTTTGAGTTTGCGTGTCTCTCTCCCCGTGGTGGCAGGGATTTTTCTCCAGGTCCTCCGGTTTTTCCCACCACTTTTAGAATCAACATGCCTTTAGAGTATTTTGCTGATATAAATTTCCGCGTGATAAGCCACTACGTTGAGCTATTATTTGTGGCCAGGTCGCTTCTGAAAAAGAGCGACATAGCTCAGGGGGCCTTACCTGCTTCAAAAATAAATAAAAGTTTTTTAGGACAAGATGCTCGCATTCTAATGTGACCGCGAGGCCGCACAGACAAGCACTTCACCTGCTTGTAGCTGATGTCGGCCATGACAGGGTGCCTGTGCGTGGCCTTGCGGCCCTGGCTGGGCGAGCGATGTTTGCCGGTGCCGTGGTACGTGCCCTCGATGCCCCGCACGCCGGCGAACTCCTCCAGTGGCAGGTACAGGTAATGGAGACACCTGGGCGACGGGGAGGCGGTGCGTCAAGCGGGAAGCACAAATGGAAAAAATAACGACTGTGATGGGCGGTTTTTTATTCATTAATTCAGTCGTAGCCATCTTGGCATGGCGCCACCCCCGTCGGAGATCAAACAAATCACTCGAGACACCGGTGTATGGCAGCGAATGCTGTGGCAAGAGGTCACACGTCGACTATGCGCGATTAATGAATAAATGTGTCATTGCACGCCCGTGATCATATCACCCGATCTTCCATGATCTCGGAAGCTAAGCAGGCTTGAGCCCGGGTAGTGTTAGAATGGGCGGGTGACCACCGTGCATGCCTACTGGTTAAAGGCAGCTGTGGGGCCGTGCTAATGCGGTGGGCAATAGAGGACAGTGGTAGAAAATGACATTGTACCGTACTTCTATGCTCCCCGCCTTTACCAGTCCGCACTGATCGGTGTGACGAACTATAGTCAAGTAGCCACCATCACCAGAACGGCATTAAATTTGGATTTAAAGCTTTCGTGACTGCAGGAATTCATCTTCTTGGTTCTTTCGGTAAAGTCACGTAGAAGGGAAGTAATAAAATAATAAAAATAATAAAAC
>CM025619.2:11526237-11554631 GCA_014621495.2 Entosphenus tridentatus | reverse complement strand
GGGGGGGGCGTCGCGGTGCAATGAGCGTAGACGCCACGGGTGGAAACCCTGCACGGCTGCTGTCATTCATCGTCTGTGGATATTGCAACTCGCAACTGCTGTACGAGAAGAGCCCTCAGTCGCTTTTAATAAAGCGACAAAGAAAGAGGCAAAGCTTCTCCCGTTTAGCCGAGAAGGACTGTCGGGGCAAGTGCTGTTTGCGAGTAGCACCTTTGCAGGCCGGCACGGCACGCGTGGGGGAGGGTGGCCAGCACCACGCCCGGCCGCATTTGTCTCCCCAGTGCTGATGTTTACACACCGCACCAGAGACTAATTTTAGGCTGACCCGCTTGTTCGTCCCCGTGATTCAGCAGTGGACGGGACCCACCCTGCAACTTGCAGACGTCTCGGAATTGGAAATGGCTTAAGTGGATTGTGCGTGTCGATAATTCTGGACTAACCAACAGCAGCAGCGGCGACGAGGTTGAGTGCGATGATGGTGATGACGCGGACGAGGGGAACGACACGTGGACGGAGAGAGTCCACGAGCCGGGGCGCAGCACGATGGCGTCCGTGATGGAGCGACCGGGCGCCATGCCGGCGCCACCACCGCCCCCGGTAGCAGCAGCAGCAAACACCACGGCCTTCTCCTGCTGCACCGCAGAGCCTGCTGGAAACAGGCCGCAAGGCATTGCACTCCGCAGTAACGTCTTCGGTCTTTGACTTAGCTCACCCTGCTGTTTAGCCACTATGCGGGTAAAATTGCATTTTCCGTGGGGCAAAATGCAACGTTGCCTTCAAGTCGCGAGTAACTTCGAGAAAAAAATCACGATCTTTCATGTTAACCTATGAGGTGCAGCATGGATGTGTGTGCACGTGCGCAGTGTCGGGCTGGTTGGAGGGACGCTCAGAACAACGAGCGGAGCACCGAGTGGCTAAAACACAGAAAGTTGGCACAGAAGGGGGCACAGGTGGTGCATCAGCCAGTCATTTCAGTCATCTCAGTCAGCCACAGCCATGGCACCTGGGTCTGCCCGTGACCTCCTGCCAGTGGGCATTCGACACTTCACGTGGCCTTAAAGTGCACATAGCCTGGCACAAGCGCCATAGCGACGTCACCGCCACTTAGCGGCAACGGTCGTTGTTGTTGGTGGACGTGCAGACGCACCTTGCGGCCCACGTGGCGTGACCGTCACCCTGCCCGTCACGGGCACGTCCAGCGCGCTCACGTAGCTCAGCGCCACCACGTACAGATCCAGGGTGGAGGGGCCCAGCTCCACGTCCACCTGCACCACTTCCTGTTCAGCAGAGAGAAGGTGAAGTCGAGTTAGGATCACACAGCGCCCACCGCCCCCCATATTCATGATCCTCCATGGACTCACTCCTGTCTACCTCTGTCATCTCACTCTACACCCCTCCCGTGTCACTGTGCGGCCCAGCAACCACTGTGCATTCGATAAAAGTCTCCAGCTGACTTTCTTCTCTGTGGGAGGTCTCACTTGAATACCTGCGACTGTAAATGAGGCTACACCATCACCACCATATTGGGATCCCTCCCAATCGCATTCCATATCGATTTCAAGGTCACGCTCGCAGTTTTCAAGGTCTTTCTTGGACTCGCCCCTTATTTACCTCTCCCCTCACATCTCACTCTACTTCCCTCCACGCACTCTCCGACCTCTCCCCTCTCATATCCCTCTTCGCCCCTCCACACACTCTTTGCTCCAGCAACCAAGGCTTTCCATTAAAGCGACCAGTTCAATTTTTGTCAGTGGGAGGTCTCCAAATTCTCTTCTGCTGCCCCTGCTGTCTGAAACTCCCCTCCCCCAGGTATTGGTGTCGTCGATTCCCTACCTCTGTCAAAGGCCAGGCTCAAGACCGGTTGGCTACATACGGTGCAAAAGAAGTTCAACATACATACATGACCTTTTTGTTGTATTCCTCTGCCTCTGACCGACCACCCCACCCTCCACAAGAAAATCCGGTAGCTTTTCCCCCTCGCTGTGCCCCACAGCAGCCCGTCGCACCTGAAGAGGCGACATCTTCACGTATCCTCGCCCGCTGAAGTTGGCGAACTCCGCCCCGTCGAAGCCGAAGCGCGGGGGGTCCCCCGTGGGCGTTCGTCCGTCCTCCAGCTCCACACGCAGCCGCTCCAGCCCGGGGAAGTAGTAGCCCTGGCGAGGACTGAGACACATCGGCCACGTCGCACCGCGACCGAGGGGTCAGCAACTGTAACGTTATAAACTGTACATCGTTAAACTTCCTTTTCTTTTACCGGGTAAGGCCAAACTGAGCTATACAGCTCTTTTTAAGAAGCGACTTGGCTATTAAAAATGATGGCACTACGAAGTGGCTCATCATCACGTGGAAATTGATAGCAGCTAAATACTCTAAACGCATGTTTCAAAAAAAAAAAACAGAGGACCCGGAGAAAAATCCACGTGACCACGGGGAGAGACATGCAAACTCCAAATATACTGCAGGCATCAGGTTCGGGATCGAACCCACGACCTCCTGTATACCAGGCGAGGTAGTTAACATCTCACTCTTCCTTCTGATATTAGAAAGCCACTGGAACTATTCACTTTTTTCAATCTAGAATTGTTATTTTTTTTTATTTCAAACTGCTTTTTGTGTTTAGTTTGTTGTCCTTCCCCTGCACCTCCGATCATCACGGTAGGCTATGTACGGTGCGAAACAAGTTCAACATACATACATACATCTGCCTGCGATTGGATTGGGAGTTGCCAACCCAGGTAACCCGCTAGCAATGATATATGCCAATATTTGGACAGCTACATTGTTCACACTGTGCACGGTGCAGCAACTCATGCCGGCGGACGAATGCCAACGGCATCGGTTGCACCGTGGCCTTCAAGTGGACGAACTCTCCGGGCCAGAGTCCGTTCGGGGCGTCGACCCCAGCGCCGTGGAGGGTCCGAACTCACCTGGAGCACGTGCGTCCGCTCACGCCTTTCTTGCACCTGCAAGCGCCCGTGCCGGCGTCGCAGCCGGAACCTAGCGATCCGCCCATGTCACAGCCGCACGCTGTGACGCAGGGATGCAGACACGAGCGTGTTAAGTGTCGCTCACAACGGTAACGTGTCATCATTTAACGGCCCTCTGTGAGATCCGCTGCTGGATGAAGGCCTCCCCAGTCATCCTGCGATGCAACAATCTGACCAGCTCCTGCACGTGGGCCAAATTCGCCGCTCCATCTCGGCGTCTGACATCCTCTTGGATCAGTTCTCTCCTTTGACTGCCCATCCATCGTTATGCTTGCCCATCGGCTGTCGTCCCTCCTAATGTCGTGTCCTGCCCAGGCTCAGTTACGTTTATTAACAGCGTGAATGATGCTTTCAACCTATGACAATACACGGAAAAGGTGATTCATAGACAGCAAAAGGCGTGAGTGTGCCTTCCAACCGGCCCTGTTGTATACTGACAACTCGCAAGGGTCGATGTAGCCTTACAGGCCGTAGTGCCGTAAGCGAGCACCTCCTTAGGCCAACACAGCACAAGATGCTGGTGTGGCCAACACCATGGCTGAGCGCCGTAGTCTTCCCGCTGTAACGTTTGCACGACTAGGTAGGCACCCATTTAATTCGGAGACATGCTGAGAAACTGGTGGGGGGGAGCAAGCATTGTTAGCGAGCACCTATTATGCCAGCCAAGCACAAAATGGGGTGGCGTAGTGAGCACCACATACGCTGCCCTATGTCCAACGTCTAAGTCAGTATCGACGTTCAGACACTGCACCAGGTAAGGCCAAGTCAACCTCGGGAAAGCTCGGAAGAGGTTCAGTGACCACTTGGCAATAAAAAAACAACACGAAGTGTATTTACAAAGCATCCGTGATGGCAATCTCAAGACGCTGCACGATCGATTAAGATATTTCGAAGGGGATTTCTGTTCAAAAATCTTTCGTTCTCGGGAGGCGACTGCGGCAGCGGCACACACCTTGGCAGCCCAGGTAGCTGGAGGCCTTCAGAGCAAAGAAGCCATCCTGGCACTGGCCACACGTGCGGGAGTCAGCGTGGGGCTTGCAGGGGCACTGTCCCGTCTCCTGCCGCAGACACACAAGCGCAGCATTCGCAATCCAACCCGGCGAGCTCCATCGCCATCGTCACCACTTCTTATTTAGCGCCTTTGAGGCCCAGGCAGGGTCAGATTTAGGGATCTTTGCCTCCTCCGGGGAATGACAGAGCACACTCTAATGAGGGTGGAGCTGGGCTCAATTCATGTCTGCAGTGGTGGAAAGTCTACGTGATTAGGGAAGGGCTAATCCATCCACGGGACAACACGTATCAGTCACTGCATCGTAGTTGCATTGACAACAAATACATCGCAGCGAAGGTTTATTCTGGGCTTGAGTGGAAATAGTTTTAGTCCCCTTCCCCCAGGAAAAATCTCTTGAAAACTTGAATATTCGACGTCAACACCGACACATATTATCGCGACTCTGAGTTTTCAGGTCACGCAACGATTTGTGTGTTTCGCGAAATTTGCACGCGTTACAAATTGTTGTATTATTATTGTTGTTGTTGGTACCCTAGTTAATGCCCACGTGTAGGCACGGTGCTATGTTCACCTTGTGCCGCATCGGAACGGCTGCCATCGTGGGAGTCCCCGAGGCGAAAAAAACTGCACTCTGAGACGTTGCTACATTATGGGTGCTATATAAATTCAAGTATTATTTGCTTTTATTATTATTATTATTATACGCGAGCTCTGGCCGAAAGATGGCAGTGCTGCATGTTGATCTATTTGTATGGGTAACAGCTTTTCACTTTTGGCAGTACGCATTTCATAATCGGGCTCGTCGAGGACTCGTCTCGGATTGTCGTTGGTGGAGGTGAGCTGGGCAGCACCGTTACGTAGCCATTGGATTTCGTAGCGATTCTGTAGCTTTCGTGAGAACATGGAAAGTTATTTATTTTATTTTATACCTACGTGACTTTACCGAAAGAAGCAAAGAGTTTGAGAAGTGATCTCGAACGCACGGAAAGACAGACGTAATATTTCCCCCCCGGAATCGAAAAACGTAGCCCACGTTTAACATTTTATAATAACGTTTAGTTTTATAGGGCATCGTTCGTGCAAATCGCATCTCACAATTTGCTGAGGAACCACAGACACGACCTGGAAGGCAGCAGCCACCACGCAATGAGCAGGCGCCAACCATTGCCCAAGCTCTGCACTCCTCTCTATTTTAAGATGTTTCCAGCCAATGAATGAGTGTTCATAGATGTGGGAGGAACCCAGAGTTACCCAGAGAAAACCCAGGCATGCAAGGGGGAAACACTATCCCATGCAGAAAGGACAGATGATATTCGTCCACACTTTGCTAGACTGCCTTCTCCTGACAAGCCGAAGTACGACATCTCCTTGACGACCACGGGAAGGGAGTTTCGCAACATTTGCGCGATCCACCATCCCTCGCCGCCTCCACAGTGCTGGACTACAGGCCGCGTGCTGCACAGCCACCATCGGCAGGCTCGTTTAACAAACAACGTTCCACTGTTGGGCGACGGCGTTTTTACGGCGAGCGAGACCGAGCTGAGCGGACGTGGAGCGACGGGTGACCGACCTGTGTGCACTCAGCGAGCCCACTCAGCACGCCCTCCCTGTCGCACTGGCAGCCTGTGGTCACGCGGAACACGCACACACACACACACACAACACGTACAACACGCACACACACAACACGTACAACACGCACACACACGACGCAAGTTGGATTTATAAATAAACTTAAATATGGCCACATCCCAAGTCGTGTGCTTCTAGGGGAGTGTTCTTCACGAATGTTCAGAGGGGATCACTTTCGCCAATAAAACATTGGGTTTGTGACAGCACGACGATGATGGGGGGTGTTGTCACGTGGTGCGTATTGTCGGGGGCCGCACGTCAGAGGCCTCACTAACGGACACCAGGAGCTGCCAGTGGCCCGTGGGCCTTGCAACGAAGAACGCTGCTCTAGAGAGTTTGGCGAGCGCTTTTTCCGTCCGGATGGAGACACGCCCAGAGACAGACGGACAGACAATCGGTTGCCGTCTCAATAGAAGAGGAAGGACTTGAGCCTGGACTTGAAAAGGGAAAGTGTCTCAGCAGTGTGGATGGCCAGAGGAAGGGAGTGGAAGCAGCAATGGAGAAGGAGTGACCTCGCATTGACCGAGCTTTGATAGGGAGCTCGAGCGGAGATACCGCGAATGGGAGTAGCGTGAGATGAGAGAGGAGAGGTAGGCTGGCGTGAGTTCGCGGAGGACTTTGAAGACGGTGAAGGCAATCTTCTAGTTGACCTGGGTCTGGATTTGGAGCCAGTGGAAGGATACGAGGACTTCGGTTGATGTGGTCGCATTTAGGGGCGCAGGCGAGAAGTTGGCCACAGCCATTCTGGGTGATTTGGAGTTGCTCGGTGAGTGATTTGGGAAAGCCATTGAGGAGAGGTGCAGTAGTTGAGTCAGTGGCATAGCGTGGCTGGCATGGGTCCTGGTGCAACGAATACAAAATCGGGGCCCCCTGTCCAAATCTCCCAATCTTCGTAGCCCGGCACCCGTGCTCCTCCGGCCCAGGATCCGCGGTGTAGTTACACCGCCTGCACACTCGACAGCCAGGCCACTGAGTCGAGCCGAGATGCTATGAAGGCAATGGATAAGGGTCCCGTGCACTTGATTAAAGCCCTGTAGGCTCATGCGCTGCGGGGTGAGACGCACTTATGCAGCCCTGGGGGTGGCTCTCGCGCAGGTCCCAGTGGAGGGGCTTGCAGACGCCGCAGCTGGCTCCCTGCACGTTCTCGCGGCACCGACACCCGGCCTGCGACAGCAACACCGCACGCACAGTCCTCTGTAGCAGCAGCAGCGGCAGTGGCAGCAGCAGGGGCAGCAGCAGCAGCGGCCGCATCACATTGCTGCGTGCGTATGTGTGTCTACTAATAAGGTACCCGTCTTAAAGTGTAACTTGTCATTTGTCATCAAATGTCTCAGTTTGTCTTGGAGCCCCACGGCGTAAAGTGTGATGTCTAACTACAAGTCATTGACCTCTTTGACCTCTGCTCTCGAGAAAGACAACCACCCAAAATGTCAGCTTACTCTCACTTTATATATTTGCATCATTAGGCGGTGTTGTAGACAAACGTGCTAAGTGTTTTGTTTTATCATGCTTCCATACCACTTCCATCATAGTGACTTAAATATTTTGTGTGAATTAACGTGTGTGTATGTATGTGTGAAGGAATTCATTATTGGAAGAGGTCCATCTCATCACCTTGGCCGAAGCAATCTATACACACATGCGCTGTGGGGCCTTTCAGTGCAGACAATTCCCGGTGCAGTGCATAATGTTGTACTGAACGTGTTCGAACCAATGTTTAAGTGCACTTTGAAAAATAAACGATGTATCCATGTAGGTTTTCACGGCTCCGTGTATGAGAAATGTTCTTCAAAGCTACTCTTTCGGGTTAGCCGTGGCGAGCGCCGCTCATTTCTCCTTCGCGACGTTTCGCGTGCCGCCACGGCCGACCCCAAAACGACGCGCGAGCTGAACTCCTGGCCGAGCGTACGCAGGATGTCGACTCACCTTGGCCGACTGCGAGCCGCTTCTTGAGCCGGCAGGGTCACAGTAGAGCACTGCCAAGGACAAAACCACACACGGGTGAGCAGACCGGACGCTGCGGACAGAGTGTCAGAATCATTACTCACCCTGGAGGAATCCGAGGAGCAGCGATGGACACACGGGCAGATGAGCCGATGCAAGACGACGTCGATTTACACGGCGCGTGACTGTGACCGCCACAGAAACAGTGGGCCACGTTTATTTCATGGAGAGGGGGGCAGTCAAGCATGGGCAGAGAAAAGAAGAATGGAGATTTGTTGAGCCTGGACTTGAGCAGGGGGCAGGAAGTCTACAGCACAGATGACCGGCGGAAAGGAGTTTCAGACTACGGGGGCGGCAGATGGAGACGGAGTCGAACGCACAGGAGAACACGACGCAGTGGCAAACGCACGAGGAATACAAAATTATATTCTTAGGTTTTTAATTTTTTTTATAAAAGTTACATAAAAATAAAATACAAATTTATATTTAATTTTTATTTTACTTTTCTTAATTTTAATTTAAAATGTTATTTTATTTTATTTATTTTTTTACCTACGTGACTTTACCGAGAAAACCTAAGAAGATTAGGTCAGGTGGCAACCGTAATCCCCATACAGATTTAAATAAAGCCATTGCACACTGCATACATCTGATGATGGGTAAATTTGAAAACCTGTATTGCAGTCACGAAAGCTTCAAATCTACAAAATCATAGACAGACGAACACACGCACGCACGCACACTTCCAAAAATGAAAAACACAAGCAACGCGCACGCGCACTCACCCTGGCAAGCGGGGAAACCGTAGGTGCCCGAAGCGCAGGCGTCGCAGCGCCGCCCCGAGACTCCGGCGCGGCAGCTGCAGGCGCCCGACGCCGCGTCGCACTCTCCGGAGAAGGAGCCGCGCACGTCACAGTCGCACGCTGTCGCGCGCACACGCGGGGGAGACGCACGCACGGCATGATTTCGATTGTTCTCTAGGAGCACTTTCACCTCTCGACGCACCGGTATCGCTGGCACCAGGTTCGAACGTCGTAAGGCGATTTGAACCCTCGACTTTCAATGAGCAAAAATGTGTCTAAAGCTCTGGGTCAGTCAACTGCTGGATTGGGCCTCTGCATGGCATGCGGGTCACAGGGGTTATGTTGAGCATGCTTTATCACGCTTGTCGGTGTGGGTTGGCGAAGACGTGCAGCGTAGAAGTACAGCACAACGATGGATTTTTCTGTACTGCCTTCTGCTGCCCTCGATGCCTGCAAACCCTTGTATGGTTGTCATCCATGAATGAGATGGGCAAGAGGGGGGGGGGGGAGTTTTCTAAAAGTGTGAGCGGAAATGTGAGCGATATAGCTGTATAATGAGTAATCGGAGGGAGGGCATGTTTGTACGTTAATGATAAGTGAATGCGTTGGAAGAAGAATTGATCAGTGAGTGCTTAACAGAAGAGTTAAATAAGTGGATGAACGAGTGGGTGGGTGAGTGGATGGGTGAGCGTGAGATCATGAGCAGGCGAGGGAGTGCATCACTTGGCGTAAATCCACGGGGAGTCGGAGAGTCGTCGAGCGATTTGGGTGGGAGAGTTGGCGAATGCGGAGTTAGTCGGCAAAAGAGTGAGCAGGCAGGTGAAAAACTGAATAGGTGAGTTAATGAGCTGGCGAGAGGGTGAGCAAGTGCATGAACAGAGGAATTAGTGGTGAGGAAATGTGTCGAGAAGGTAGGGGGGTGAGGAGGCAGCTGAGCAACAGAAGAGTTGAGCGAACGGGTAGGAGAGTTAGCAGCTACGTGGGAGCGTTGGTAGCCAGGAAACGAGTAGATAAAGTGAATTCGTGACTGGGGAAGTGAGTTAGTAGGTGAGTGATTGGGGGTACGAGAAAAATGGTTGGATGGTTGACAATTTAGAAGTAAGGGAGAGAGCGTGGACAAAGCATTAAGCAGGCGAGCGAATGGCTTGCCGAGAGCTTGAGTTAGCGGTCGTTGGGTAGTTGAGCGGGCATGCGAGTGACGAAGCGTGCGAGTGTGTGCGCGTGTGTGTAGTTGGGCAGCCTGAGCGAGCAGCTTCGGGCGCCGGGCTGTGTCCGTACACATGCAGCTGGGGAAGGCGTAGAAGCCGAGGGCGCACGCCTCGCAGCGCAGGCCCACGAAGTTGGGACGACACCGGCACTGGCCCTGGTCGCTGCAGTCCTCGGCCACCGCCCCGAACGGGTCGCACGCGCAACCTGCAACGTGGAGGGGGGGGGGAGTCAAGGCGCACGCTTCGCTGGGACGGGTCCGGGCAAAACGCCGCAGCGGTAACGGTGCAGCTGCAACGCCGCGGGAGCGAGAGAAACGGTTCTTCCGTCGCCGTGCCGGAGAATGACCGCGGAAAACGATGGTAAAGAACTACTTCTGAAGTCACTTGAAATGGATATCTTTACCCAAACGAAGCTGCACACCTTGAATATGCCCCGCAAAGAGTGTCCATCACATGTAAATGAATGGCCATATTAAGTTTGCAATAAATACAAAATTTGTATTCGCTCGACTAAAATCGGTTTCTTTGAAACTCTAACAGGAAGCAGTGTAACATCGCTCCATGAAAGAGAATGGCTTCTGGAAGATGAAATTACAGAACTACTTCTGAAGTCCCTTCAACTACCTCTTAGAGGCTCTGCAATTGCCTCTGAGAGCCCCTGCAATTGGATCTTTAGAGTCCCTGCAATTACCTCTTATTGACACGAGTGGTGCACATTCAAACAGGCCCTAGAATAGAGGCCTTCATCACGTGGCAATTTAAATTCTTTAGCTCTCAGAGGCAGAATGTGCTGAAGTGAAAAAGTAAAAAGTAAAATTCAACGCGATTATTTTTTTATGCAGTCAAGAGTCACTGGGCTTAACGGCCTGGTAGAGTCACGGGTGGCTGAAACCCGATTTCAGCCTCAGCAATGCCTGGTCAGTGCTCTGACTGCTTAGCCACTTAGCCACCTGCCCACTTCACAGTGCGGCGTGTCAACGTCAATTCTTGTAAATGTGGGAACGAGCACCACGTGAGGAGACAGGTTTGTGTCCTGTGGGGCAGAGTGAGGATTAGGGCATTCGACACACATAAGTGTAAGAAAGTGACCTTGAATGAATAAAGATTTCTCTAAGCGTATACAGACACATCCCAAAGTGATTCGTCAATAGTTTCATTTGTGTTAGTTTGTGAAGGGATAATGTCAATGTTCAACTATAACGGTGCCTACGTACGGTGCGAAAGAAGTTCAACATACATGTGCATACATACTCCCCGCATAGAACCAATGAAATAAAGTTGTCGCGTGGATAAATATGCCACTTGATTTGGTATCTTAGGGAACCGTATTGTTGGAATGTGAACAACATTTTCAGACCCCCGACACTGTCAGATATTTCGCTGGAGATTACAACCAGCATCGTTAGACGTTAACAGAAGCCAAAATAAACTAATTATGAATGACCATATTGGCCGTGAAAACCTCCGTATATAATGATGAGTGGCAGCGAGAATTGGCTCGCTGGGCTATCACTCATTCCTCATTCATTCAATCCGTCCATCATCATTCACTGTCATCAATTTCGCTTTCACCGAATTCACGTGTCGCAGATTCGCCCCCCAAATTGCTGTCTGTCATCTATTTTATTCACCTCATCTCCACCCATTACATTCATATATTGCACCGTTGTTAATTCCTTGTAAAGCGCCTTGGTTAAGGTGCTATATGAATTTCGTTATTATGAGATAAGATAAGGCATAACGGCAGCTGTTAATATAAACCGTGGCTCAGGAGGGGACTATGGTGGGGGTCCCTGGATAGATGACGGTGGTGTGCTATTAATACACGGGGCTTCAGAGCCCAACACGGGAGATGAGTAACTCTCTATGAGCTCCCCTCGCCCCCCTCCCCCCCATCTATCTCCTGCCACCGCCACCTGATCCGCTTCATCGCCCAAGTCCAGATAAACAAGCGGCCATGGGCGATGAAAGAAAAATCCCACATTCTGAACAATAAAAACGACCAGCAAGTAAAACATTTGCCTTCAAGATGTATCTGCGAGCATTCGCTTAAACGTCCTCGTGTTTTGGGTCTCATTGGCTGAGAAGGCAGGCAGTCACTCGTGATGAAACTGGGTCCTTATGTGTGGTGAGTGGATCATGCTAAACAATAATAGTACACTTCTATTTTCACGTAAGTTGCCATAAATTCCAGCTCTGACTTTTCAAAATACCCGTTTGACTGTCGTGCGACAAGTATGACTCTCGGCGGTGCAGTGGGTGAGAGAGAACTGCCCCCTACTGTGTGTAGACCGGTGGTCACTTGATAGGGAACTCAGAAGTAGCTCTGCATTATCCGCTTCCATGGGCCATTCTCTAACATCATGGGTTGGGATGACATTGGGGAAAAATATTTTTAAAAACTGAGATCAAATTGTGGAAATAAAAACATTATTCCAAAAAGGGCATGCCTTGAACACTTTTAGAATTTTCCAATAGAACTTTGCAATAGTTTTCTTTCGAAAAAATATTGCATTCTTTTCAACAAGTAACGGTAATTATTTTAAATCGGTAACTTTCGTGTTACACCGTTTGGCCTGGCAGTGACTAGCTTGCGTGGTCTTACATCCTGGCTTCGTGAGCCACACCGTTGGACATACCGAGGCATTGTGGGAAGGAGTGGCGGAGGGGACCGCACTGGTCACATGACTCCCCGTCAAACTCGGGGCGGCACAGGCAGCGTCCAGTGGAGTCACACACCTCGGGCAGGGTGCCCACCGTGCTGCACTGACACACTTCACGTGCACACACACACACGTGCACACACACACACGTGCACACACGTGCACACACACACGTGCACGCACACGCACGCACACACACACACACACACACGGGTTCACACATGAATACATGCAAGCGCAGGTTATGCATACTATGCACACACATAGGAGCATAAAAAAAGACAAGGATCCCCTGTATAGCCTTACCAGACTGTTGGGGCAATTGCTGTTAGCGAGCACCTATGAAGGCTGGCATGGCATACGATTAGATGGGTGACCAATACCACGCCCGACCGCATTTGTCTCCCCATTGGCGATGTTTTTACACACCACACCAGGTATTCATTTGAGTTTGAGTCAACCTAGGAGAGGCCCAGGACCAGTTCAGATAATCGTCACTGGTGTTGGCTGTGAGTGGGAATCGAACTCGGGTCACCGGGTTCGTAGCGCAGCGCTCTAACCACTGCACCACCGTGCCACCACTACACTACACAACACAACCACAAACACACGTAGACCGACACTCAAAAAGTTAAATAAATCGAGTTTCAAGATTGTTTTGTTTAACCAGGAAGAGAGAACTCAAGCGAGCAGGATAGAGTCGCATTTGAAAGAGTGATTTGGGTTACCAAAATAGCAAGAGCAAATTGAAGTACACCTGCTTAAACAAATGGTACTGGAAAAAAATTCAGTCCATGAGTTCCAGAGCTTAACATGCTTGATCGATTTCATACAAACTTTTACCCACTGCACACCTCGGGAAGGGGAGGAATGGCGGGACAGAAGGCACGGCTCAAGATGAGCAGCACGAAGAAGGAGCACTGGGCAGGGAGGGGAGGAGGGGGACTCAGGGAATGACTGGGCCATAATGTCAGGGATGAGAGTTGTGATGATGAGAGGGGAGGGAAGGGAGCGAAAGAAATGAGCTGCAAGGAGGAGTGGTGTCTGTTTTCACAGGAGGCGGGGATTAGTTGGGGATTCAGAGTTAGGGCAGCCACACAGAAGTTGCGTGATTCGCTGGACGCTCGAGCTGATCTGGATATATAGATGAATACACTGAGACGGGCCCTTCCTTATGTATCACCGTCGCTAAGTCCCGCACGAGTGAGGGCATCAGGAGGTGTGCGCACGCCACGTACTCTGGCAGAGAGGGAATCCGACGTATCCTCCAGCGCAGCGCTCGCAGTGCGCCCCCTCGAACCCCGTGTGGCACCGGCAGCGGCCGCTGCTCGCATCCACGTGGCTGGAGGTGGCACCAGGGCCCCGGCACTCAGGGACTACACACAGAGAGACACGCAGGCGTGGGCCAGTGGGTTGGGTGGGGTGGGTGGGGTGGGTGGGCGAGTGGGCGAGTGGGCGAGCGGTGGACATTAGAGACAGCTACAAAAAGGGACCTCATGAGTTCTAGATTTGAAGCTTTCGTGACTGCAAGGATTCATACTCTTAGGTTTTTTCGGTAAAGTCACGTAGGTAAAAAATAAAATAAAAATTTACTTGATACAGCAATCGTGCTGTGACTGTTCCACCTGAAGACGGAAGCTTGTGTTGCCTCCGAAACGTCGTGATTTATTCTTTTATTTTATTTCTATTATTACTTTTATTTAATTTTTTACCTACGTGACTTTACCGAAAAAAGACCTCATGAGTGTCCACGCGCTCTCGCTCGGCCACGGCGAACGAGAACGCCGTCGTACCTCTGTGCGGCTTGTTTGGTAGCCGCCTCTGTGGAGTCATCTCCACGGAGGGCTCCTTGTCTGCACGGAGAATGAAACACATTTGCGTTTAGTGGGCACGAACGCTACTCACCGCAGAAGTAACAACAACTAAAACTCGATACATTTCGTCAGTAAAGAAGTGCAAGAATGGGGTTTGAGAGGACGTCATCTCGTTGTGCTGTTTGGAACATAACAATATTATCGCTAATGGACACTTGTTAGGACAATACGTACTCGCTGGATAGAGTTTCATTACCCACGATGCATTTGACTTTTCTGAACTCGTTTCATCAGCATCTGGGTTAACCCTCCAGCACGCCAACATTCAAACGTTGCTGCATTCCTACGCCCAGAGCTACCGTGCATGGCCAGCTGCCGTGAGGGTGCGCCTACCTCTGTGTGGGGCATGGGGCAGCCGTCTCTGTGGGGTCATCTCCACCGAGGGCTCCACGGCTGAAAGGAAAAAAAAAACAAAGGGAGGAGGAATTTTAGGGAGAAAGGAAGGAGCGTCAACCTGCGTTTTGTCTGCCCCCCCCCCCACCCAGCGGTGTCACTCGTGCGGACGCATAACGAGAGCAGGTGCCTGGTGTTGTGACAGAGAGGGCAGGAGGTCAGCTATGGTGAAGTTTCGTGTCCGTTGCTGGACTTCCAACTGGAAGGTCGAGATATTTCCCTCACTTGTATGAAGAATAATAACCCATTCATAATAAAGGCTTTTTGGTTTGATCTATTTAAGACCGGAAGCAGGTGGATTGCGTCACTTTTCTGGCAAATCTCCAGATGATGCTGGATGTAATTACCAGCGAAACGTCAAAACGCGCTCTAACCCAAAAACCTTCATCATGAAAAATATTGGTCGTGAAAGCCCACGTGTTAGAATAAATAAAAACCTCTCTCGTTTTTTTATCATTCAACGCATCCTCGATATGTTTGTTCTAAAAAATACGAGGTAGGAATGTGTAAACACGTGTCCTTATCTGAAGAGGAAGTTTGTTATTTGGCCCTTCATCCTCTCAATTTTTCAAATGTATCCCAACACTGAACAACTTCACTCAATTGAGATTACGCACAGCAGCAGTACCGCCGCCTACAATAAAAACGTGACAGGACCCTCGTGAAAAAGTCTTGAGATTCAGTGAGGCTTTCCCAGGTAGACAAAGCCTAATCGTAACAACAATATTAAGCTGCAAGCGTGGTGGAACGATTACCACACAGCGCCGTGAATCAGGTGACCTGGGTTCCATTTCTGCTTGTGGCTGCCTTCGCTGGCGAGTGATACCTAAACTCGTTCTAACTCCCACTTCACAAGCCCACACTGACCAGCATCGTGAAGTGTGGCCGAACAACTCCCATGGCTTGCATGGTGTGCGGAGACCTTCATCCAGCAGTGGATTAACAAATGGCTCTTGATGACTAACTATTGACTATATTTAGTCACATGTACTGTACTCAGGGATGATTACACAATTTAGAAAGTGTTTAAAATATATGGTGACTCAGGGGTCAGAGTACTAAGCCTGCACCCCTGAAGTAATAGAATTAAATCCAAGTTTCAGCCACCTTGTGATTCAATTGGGTTCTCAAGTGTGGTGAGTGATCATCTCAATATTGTCACCAATGCAAAAACATTTTTCCGTGAGTGGGAATTTAACTCGGGTCACTGGATCCCCTGCGCACACACTCACACACAGACACTATTAAAATATAGCTATGAACTATTTTTATTTTACCAGGTGAAACCCATTCAGCTATATAGCTATTTTTAAGAAGCGACCTGGCCACAAATGATAGCTCAACGAAGTGGCTTATCACGTGAAAATGTATAGCAGCCAAATAATCTAAATATACAGCAGGCATCGTCAGGTTCTGGATCAAACCCACGGCCTCCTGCATACCAGGCGAGGTAGTTAACATTTCCTAGCCATGGTGATGATGATGAGAAGGAGGCACGCAAACTCCAAATATACAGCAGGCATCGTTAGGTTCGGGATGGAAACCAACGGCCGTCTGCATACCAGGCGAGGGAGATAACATCTCCTAGCCATGGTGATGATGATGAGAAGGAGGCACGCAAACTCCAAATATACAGCAGGCATCGTTAGAGTTGGGATCGAACCCACGGCCTCCTGCATACCAGGCGAGGGAGATAACATCTCGGCACCGTGACACGCATGGCGCAACTCAGCCACTGCGAGCACGGGCGGCGCCGTACCTCTGGGTGGCATGCCTGGTAGCCGCCTCTGCGGAGTCATCTCCACCGAGGGCTGATCTGGAAGGAGAACGCAACACGTAGGCATTCAGCCGGGCTCAAACATGGTGCTGCTCACATCATCATAATATCGTAACATTATTCTGATAAGCTCCCCCCCCCCTCTCTCTTCCCCCCTCAACTTGTATTTAAGGGCTTACATCTTGAATTCCTGCCTCACTTGATACAGCAAATCTGGCTGTGACGGTCCCACCTGATGACGGAGACTTGTGTTGCCTCCGAAACGTCGTGATTTTTATTTTATTTTTATTAATTTTAATTGCATTTTTTACTTACGTGACTTTACCGAAAGAACTAAGAATATTAATCTTTGCAGTCACGAAAGCTTCAAATCTAGAATTCGTAACATTATTATTGTATGTCCTGAGAAAACTTGTCATACTTCTGAGAAATACTTGTTAGGACATACGCACGTTGGACTGGGCTGCGTTACCTGTGATGCACATGCGCATTACTATTCCCAACCGGTTTCATTCGGTTCTGGGTTAATCCTCCGGCACGCCAACATTAAACCGTCGCCGCATCCAGCGCCCGCAGCTGCCGTGCACGGCAAGCAGCACGAGACACGGGCAGCTGCTGTGAGGGTGTGCCTACCTCTCTGTGGGACATTGGGCAGCCGCCTCTGTGGGGTCATCTCCACCGAGGTCTCCACAGCTGTAAGGGAAAAACAAAGGGGAGAGGAAATTGAAATGATGTGGTACCACTCGTGGCAAGGCGACAAAACGTTCTGAAAATTATTTTTTAAAGAGAGAATATTCCAGAATATTTGGGAAACTGACCCACAAACAACAACACAGCCCTTGCCCTCCCCCACCTCGTGGCCCCCCATGACCCCTTGAACTCCCAGGGCCTGCAGATGACCCCACAACCTCCTTGCATCCCCCACGCGGACTCACGGCGACAGGCCGGGTATCTGCCGTGTCCCTCGACGCAGCGGTTGCACGTGTCTCCCCTGAAGCCGGGTGCGCAGTGGCAGTGACCGCTGCCATCCTCGCATGTGCCCGCCAGATTCCCGCCGCTGCACGCGCACGCTGCAAACGCACGCCGACAACCGGGGATAAGCTCGCGTAACTGGGCAGCGCGCACTTAAAAGGTATGATTTGCACACAAAATTGCAATTTCGCGGATGATAATAACGGTGGATTTTTTTTTATTCGTTTATTTCAGGTTCAACCGTGCAGGAATGCTGCCAATTTGTTTGAACTATAACCCTTTACCGCTCGACAGGGCCAATCGACTCAAGTCGTCACATGGGCAAATTAGCCAATTGATTTGGTTTTTCAGCAAACATGAGCATTAAAAAGCAAGCAAAATCGTGAGTGCTGAGCTCTTGGTAACGCCTGATGATGATAAGAGGTCATTTTTATTTGAAAGAACAAAATGTTTTTCTCATTGGGAAACTTCCCGGCTTTGTAAGGAGACGTGTTTGCACAGTAGAACCAGGTTGCAGCTGTTCGAAATCACATTGCAGTCAAGACTGTAGTCAATGCATTCTCCATTAGTTAGTGTTCAAGATTGTGTTGTATAGTTACTCATTACTTCAAGGTAATGCTTCCTATCGGAAGGTTCTGAGCTCAAATCGTGGTCGAATTAAATAATCACCACTATGTGGGGCAGTCAAGAGTGGTTGCCCTATGGGATATACCCACCCCGGAGTAACAATGTAGACTTTCCAGTCCTGGCTCAAGGCATACAGGATGTTGTGGTTTTGATCCTGACCCTGACGCCTGCTGCTGTATATTTGGAGTTTGCGTGTCCTCCCAGTGGTCGCGTGGATTTTTCTCCCGGTCCTCCGGTTTTTTCCTCCACATTTAGATTCAACATCACGCGTTTTAGTAAATTTGGTCGCGATAAATTTCCGCACGATGATATTCCACTTCGTTGAGCTCTCATTTGTGATTGCGAGGTCGCGTCTAAGAAAGAGCTGTGTAGCTCAGTGGGGGCTTTACCGGGTAAAATAAAAAAAAATGTTTATTAGTTTAAAAGGGACTCACGTCTGCAGGCGTCTGGGGACTCGCGAGACACGCCGGTCGGTCGGTAGTATCCCGGCTCACAGCGTTCGCAGTTGATGCCATAAGTGTGGTGCTGTGAGCAGAGACGAGACCCCAACGTTACCGGCTGATCCACACACGCGCACCCACACCGCTCATATGCACAATGATAACGATCCTTCCCGTATAGACTAAGCAGAGTGGTGGGGGAAGTGCTGTTAGCGTGCACCGATGGTCGTGTCGCCGGCACCACGCCTTTGCCTCTACAATGCTGATGGTGACACGATGCACCACTGTCAGGGTTTCAATGCAGGAGCATTCAGGTTCAGTGACCGAGCAGCTTAACTGCTACAGCCAGGCACTCATTTAAGGTGCAGTTGACCTAGGGGAGGCCCAGGAACCGGTGCTGATGTCACTCGGCACTCATGCCGGCCATGGCTCGGAATCCAACCCTGATGAAGCTCAACCTTACAACCCGAGTCATTCAAGTGGTAGGCTGCTAACATTTAAAACCCTCCACTGCATACTGATAATCAAATCTAACTATACTGCTTTGTTAACCAAAAAAACTCAACACGCTCGTAAGAAACACTGCCTTAAAATAAATGAATGTAAAATAACGGGAGAAAATGGCTCTTCTTCATAGCACATCGTACTGTTTCATGCAATATTTCGGGGGGTGGGGGCGGAGGCAAAAACATTTGATGCGATTTTTGCTTTGAAATTCGGCCCACGCGCCAAAAGCGTCTACAAAAATCGGCGGCCTGCCGCTTCATTCTGTACGATCGGCACGAATTGTGGAGGGGGGGCTCGCCCACTCCCCCCCCCCCCCAGGGGTGGGGCTCGCCCCCTCCCCCCCCTCCCCCGGGGTGGGGCGAGGGCCCGCACCTGGCAGTTGAGGCAGAGGCCGCCCCCGCTGTAGCCGCCGCTCGCGTTCATGCTGGCGCGGAGGGCGTCCACCTCGGCGTCGTACACGCACTCGTCCGAGTGCCCGTGGCAGTTGCACGCTGTCGGAGAGAGAGGGGGGTGGGTGGGAGCGCGATGGGCCACAAGCAGCGTGAGCAGAGGGCTGCGCAGTATCAGCTATACAGGTACGTACGTACGTTGAACTTCTTTCACACCGTATGTAGCCAACCGTGCTAATCAGAGGTGCGCGGGGGAAGGACAACAAACTAAACGCAAAAAGTTTTAAAGAAATGAGTTTTCAATGTAGATGATTTAAAAGTGCATAGCTCCGGTGGCTTCCTAATATCGGAAGGAAGAGCATTCCAGACGGTCGCAGAAGCGCATCCGAAAGCGCGCGATGCGGTGACTGCCGTCTTTGTCCGACGGCCAGCCAAGAGGTACGGGTCACATGTGCGCTCGCAGGGCGTCGAAGTGCCGCTGCACCTCAAGGCGCTGTACGACCACAGGTGGCGGCATCCACGGTAAGAGCGCGGTGCCCTCGGCGTGCGGCGTGATGCAACACCAACGTGGATTCGTCGCCGAGTGTCCAAGCGCGGTGCAAAGCTCCACATCAAAGGTGACGAAGTGTTTCAAGTGGCGGGTTTTTTTTCTCAGGAAGCTACGATTGGAATCTCACGTTACGCGTACGGTTTACGTGAGGTGACAACGTTGCGAAGGGATTTAAATATCAATGGAACGGGATCTCTGGGTAAACAAGCATGATAAAGATAGTAATTAAACAATTGTGATTTTCTGCGTAATGTAATTTTCATCATCACGATGGCATTCAAGATGATGCTCGCATAGCAATGATGATGACGGTGATAACGATGGTGAGCTTATGATGATTATCTTGGCAATGATGAAGACGACGATGAATAGTGATGCCGATGATAATGATCATCTGTCGTGATGAAGATTGAGGACATTGACAATAATCGTGGCGATGTTGACGATAATCTTAATGACAAGGCCGATGACGATTATGATCACGACTGTCATCATTACAACGGCGTCAATGACGTCACTGATGACAACGATTACGATCACGCGAATAACCATGAAAACAGTGACACACGTGATGAAACCGATCGTGACAGTGACGATGCTGTGATGGCGGAAAACGTCTTGGCACCACGTCCCAAGCCAACGGCCGCTTCCTCTGCGTGCTGGCGAGGTCACGGGGCGCGGCTCGGTGGCACGAGGGGGAGGGTTGGGGGGTGCGGGGAGCGTGGGGGGCGTGGGGGGCGCTACTCACGCTCGCAAGCGTTGGCGCCGTCGGGACCACTCGGGCTCCAGGGCCTCTGCTGCATCCCGGGGCAGCAGCGCTCGCACGAGTCTCCGCAGGTGCCATGCCGGCACTCGCACTGCAGCCTGGGGCGCGCACAGACAAAGGGGGCGCACGCGTCAATAGCCGGGGCGGTGGCCACGCGCGTCGCTGCCCGTTAACCCGGCGCTTGCGGGAGGCGGTGAGCGTTTGGTGGATCGTCGAGCAGATGCCCCCTCATACATGTGGGTTTATTCCAGATGTCTCCGTATACTCCCACGTGCAAACACTCAAAAATTGACTGATAACACCTTCGTATATAGAGGACCGCAGAGCTATCTAAGCTCACCGTGCGCCTGCCTTTCCCGCTCGCCTTTGATTCCTCGCAGCCACTGAGTCATTATCTCTCTTCACGAGATAATAATTATTTCAACGCATTACAAGTTGAAATAATAACAATGACAATAATTATTCATAACAAGCACAACTCACAGGCCAAGTGACTGCCCGGGTATAGCTCGGCAGGCTTGGCAAGGCCATAGCCGTGGCTTGTGGTTGCACATTGAGGTATCAAATGCAGCTGCACTAACAGAGTAACTGGGATGTGATGGCAGTGGTTTCATGATCGGCAGTTTCTCCACGAGACTGAAGCATTCAGCCCACGCAGCTTTTCCCAGCAGAACGAGTCTGGCAAATCGACACATCACACACTGCCTGCACCTGCAGTCATCAGTAAATTCGCGAGCACATGTTACTTGAGACTGGAATACCTCGAGTAAAGTTTAGAAGGTTTGATTGATATGGTTAGGCATTAGGGTTTGGGTTTAAGAGAAGTATTTAGGTTATCATTAGGATTAGGCGCAGGTGTTTATGAGCTGGAAGAGGCAGAGAGGTTTATGGAGATTGATTAATCCATAATAGAGGTTTTTGGGTTAGATCGCGTAAATATATAAATGTGTCGTTAAAACCCGTCACCACCCGACACAGCCAACTAGTAAGGGTTGTCATGTAAACAGAACATGAATTGGCACGTTCTGTTTACGTGACAACCCTTACTAGTTGGCTGTGTCAGGTGGTGACGGGTTTTAACGACGCATTTATATATTTACGCGATCTAACCCAAAACCCTCTATTATGGATGATATTGGTCGCGAAAGCCTACGTGTTAAACTGAGATTGATTAAGATTGGGAATAGGGGCAAGAGTAAGATTATAGTTATGGATAGGATAGTGATTAAGGTTTGGTTTAGGGTTATGGATTATGCTTAGGGCTAGATTCTGATCAGGGCTATGGTTAGGCCGAGGGTTAGGTTAATCATCCAGGTTAGGGGTTAGGGCAAGGTTACCATCTGGGTTGAGTGTGGGTGTTTGAGAGGGTGGTGACGGAGCCCGCTCACCGGTAGGGGTTGGCTGGGTTCCGTGCTCTGCAAGAGTCCGCGTGGCCGTGGCACATGCACCGCCCGCCAACGCTGATCTCCTTGATGCTGTAGAAATACTGCGGAGGAGGCAGAGCAGAGGCGGTCAGGGCAGCCTGCACACGGTCTACATGTCGATGTTGTCTTGTATGTAAACAAAATTACCACTTTATTTTGTTATACTCACTGGTGCTGGTTTGACGCGTAAGAAGGCACCCACCTTCATCACGTTCTAAGGAAATACTTTATTATTTTGTTTAAAAATGTGTCATCATGCTAGTTTAGCAGATGCCCGAAGGCCTGCATACCCAAAGTGGCCAGTCACGAAGAGAACTAGAGTAAGAACGTCATGTGAGAGTTGGACATCGCTTAAGCAAATTTAATTATATCATTATACAATTCAGATTTATAAAGAATCTGCTTATTACAGCATCTTAAATGTTACATTGTCGAGCACAACGTATTGACTTGCCTTAGGCTATGCATTCTTTTAAGCTGCTTACGACCAATCCATCTTCAATGCCACCTCAATCCCATCAGATATCAAAATCTAAGCAGCTTAGAGCCTGGCTGGCACTCGGATGGAAGGCCACCAGGGTCGTGCCAGGCGTTGGACTGTGAAGTGGCCAGGAGATCGCAGAGATGAGAGTCACCCCCTTGTGTGCGTGCGGTGGCTTTTCTCTGGGTTCTCCGCTTTCCTTCAACGTGAAGCCAAACACTCATTGAATAGAATTGGCCAAACGTTCCGATGTGACAAGACCCACCTGAAAACGAGTCTCGAAACCCAGTGATGCATTTTTTCCCCCCCTGGGTTAAACAAATGGCTTTAAGCTCGTATTTTTTTAAGAGTTAGTGGATGATGCATTCTAGCGCTGTCATAACGCCCCAAGTTTATGGGGGCCACAGGCCCACTCCCCCTTTCATGTCTTCCTCCCTCCTAATAAATGGTTCAGCTGCGTTGGGAATGTACCACTAGAATTATGAAGTCGGACCTAAAGAGTTTTGCGTCGTACTGTATAGGCTCGCGCTTTAGTTGATGATGTTATTGCAAACAGGATGACATTGGTGGGGTGCTTTGTCTGTGTGGCAAATTTGCGGTGGCGGGGGGGGGGTGTCGGGCCGGGCGTTGTGCCGCCGTCTCCGGGCAGCGCGAGCGTCGCTCACTCTGCGCGTGACGGTCGGGTCCTGCTGTGCCTTGGCCAACAGGTGCCCCGGCAGCGTGCCCGTCTGCAGGAGGCGCAGTCGCACGTGCGATGCCGTCGTGAAGTTGCGCAGCGCAGGAGAGATGGAGTTGTCCGAAGCGCCCGGACGCCCGCCCATCAGCGACACCACCACCTGCGTACGGGGGACCGCCAGGGTCAAGTGTCAAAGGTTCGCCGAGCAAAGGGCAGCTTTGCGGGGGGGAGGGTAACAGCTTTAGTGGCAGGAGACGTAAATTCTAATGACTCTATTCAACTGGGGTGGAGTATTTTGGAATGCAGGAGCCGAGTCAATTTATGACACTTTCTGGTATCATAAAAACATCAGCAGCAGACGTGATCACTGCAGGATGAAGGCCTCCCCGAGCCATAGCCATCCCTCATGGTCGGGCGATGCAATCCATCCATACATCTAGCTCGTGCACATGGGAACTAATCTCATCGCTCTATCTCCGCCGTGGATGTCCCCTTGGACGTGTTCCTGAGAGGTCATCCGTGAGGGCCAGAGAGGAATGATTGAACAGTGCAGCACAGGGTCTGTAAACACTGGGTGGTTGCATGGCCAATGAAAGATAGGGGGAGATGATGGGGGAGATTGGGGCAGGGAGAGGTTGAACGTGACGATTCGTGACAGATTCATCACAGAGAGGGAATCCAAGGAGTCTCCGACCCAGGGTTTACCGGCAGCCGCAGGTTAAAGTATCTCTACCCATGGACACCAAAATAAAACTGTGATGGTTCCTGATGCCCTATCCTCTCCTCCCCACTCCTCTTCCACATACACACAATAAAACAGCAATTAATAAAATGTAGTATTTGTTTATGTCACTCATTCTTGATTTGCAGCTTTCGTGACTGCAGGAATCCATACTCGTTGGTTCTTTCGGTCAATTCACGTAGCTAGCAAATGAATAAATCATGACGTTTCGATCGCAACACAATCAACCGTCATCAGGTGAGACAAACACAGCAAGAGAACTGCTGACGCAGGAGAATAGCTGCTGAAACAAGCGTTTATATAGGCTTCAGGTGGGCTCTACCCTATATATACATTTTCTATCTACGTGACTTTACTGAAAGAACCAAAGAGTATGTCACTCATATTGACAAGAAAACAAAACTGACCTACTTTTGTTTGTGCAAAAGAGAAAAACTTTTTTGTGGGTCCCTCTGAAGTTTTGGACCAAGAGACAAATGTCACAATTTGCCCCTCATCCTCCCTCATTCACCCCCACCCCTCATTCTCCCCCACACCTAAATATTTTATAGTTTAGTACATTTGATATTCGCCCCATCATTATTGCGCCAGGCCATTAGGAAGGCGCTATGTATAGTCTGCCACTACGGGATAATGCCGCGACGTGGTTTACCCAATTAATGAAATCTGTAAAAGTTTGATCGTGATGCCAGCACGTGTGGCCTACTCGTTTTTGAATAATGCCACCGGATCTTTAATGTCCGCTGTGAAGCACGTGGCGCTTATATATGGTACATGCTCCTGCAGCGAGGTGTCGGGCAGATGGCGAGATGCTAACTACCTCGCCTGGTAAACAGGTGGTTGTGGGTTCGATTCCGACCCTGACGCCTGCATATTTGGAGTTTGCGTGTCTCTCTCCCCGTTGGTCGCGTGGATTTTTCTCCGGGTCCTCCGGGTTTTTCCCTCCACGTTTAGAATCAATGTCACGCGCTCAGTAGTATTGGCTGCTATAAATTTCCACGTGATGAGCCACTTCGTTGAGCCATCAGTTGTTAAAGCCAGGTCGCTTATGAAAAAGGGCTACATCGCAGCTCAGCGGGCCTTCTTGCCTGGGTAAAATAAAAATATTATATACTCTTGGGTCTTTGGGTAAAGTCACGTAGGTAGATAGGTTCAAATAAAATAACCTATCAACGTGATTTTTACCGAAAGACCCAAAAATATGAATTCCTGCAGTCACGAAAGCTTTAAGTCAAGATTAAAATAAAATAAAAATATCTTAATTTGGAGCTTTCGTGACTGCAGGAATTACTCTTTGGTTCTTTCGGTAAAGGCACGTAAAAAGATAAAATAATAAATTCAAAGTCACGTATAAAGATAAAATAATAAATTGTGAATTTATTATTTTATCTTTATACGTGACTTTACCGGAAAAAAAAATATAGTTCATTCAGTAGTAGTAGGTTTTTACCCTTTTTAAACTGGTACAAAACTGACACCTTTATACAAGGCATCATGTTTGCAATAACCACAACACAAGTAGTCAAAAAAGCAAACAAAAAGAAGCAACTCTGAAAATGATAATAATAACATAATCATTCGTAGTGGTCGAAGGCGCCTCACCTCGCCGTTCTCGAGCGGCACAATGCCGGAGTGCCGCGTGGAGCAGGTGACGTCGTCGTCTCGGCTCACGCGCTCGTCGGCCGCAATCCCAAACCTCCGCTGGCACTCTTGCTCCGAAGCTGCGTGGCCGCGTGGGTGGAGGTAAAAAAACAAACACCACCAATGGTCACGGGGCAGCCCGCGATGCGCCAAACTCGCGCACCCTTGCGGGCCAGATTAATTTTCATTACAGCGTAACTTTTCGCTGGATATTTTCCAGGTCGCTGGTGGTGCGAGATCGGTGGACTCAGTCATAGCCAGAGCGATACTGGATGTGGTGTGCCGGGTGTGGAAAAATATTTTCTCAGTCGCTGACCCAGACACACCCGGCTGAACTAAGCCCCGCTCACGGCAATACCGGCATTTAAATCATTACCTCGGGGACAGAAATTAATGATGTTGATCCATTTTATAATAAACATTTCTTTGGGTTAGATCGCGTAAGTATAAATATGTCGTTAGCTTGCCACCACCCGACAATTAGTAAGGTTTGTCCCGTAATCAAAACGTGGCAATTAGTAACTACTTCAGCCCACCGGTGTGTTGGCGAGTAAATCCACAACATTTTACAAATTTTAGTTTGACGTTTCGTTGCTAATTACTTCCAGCATCATCGGGTGAGTTTGATCCATTGACATATAAATCCACCACTTACTCTTGAGATTATATATATTAATGATTGTGGGCATCAGAACGCAACGCACTCCTCGCCCCCTCCGGATCCCCGGACTTACGAGCAAAATACTGCCAGGGCGAGTACGTGCGTCCAAAGTCTGCCGATCGCTCCAGCAGCCAGACGCTCGGTCGGGGAGAGTTGGCAAACTTCACCGTGATGTGACCCACGTGGAACAACTGCAGGGTGGGTAAAAGGTTTGGGAGAATGTGGGTGGGTGGGCAGGTGTGTGGGAGTGCGGGGTTGATGGAAAGGAATTGGCAGAGAAACAAGCGGGGCGATCGAGAGTGTGACACATAGCAAGAATGGAGAGAGAGAGAGGGGGAAGGGAGGGATTAAGGTGTTAATTAGAGAGATTAATTAGAGAATGGTTATTTATAAAAGTGGAGCAATCGGAGGAGATAGAGGGAAATTAAGATGATGGGACAGGAGGAGGGGGGGGGCAGGCAGAGGTGGAAAAGGTGATTACAAATTAATCACAGACCATAAATACGTGCAGTGTCACAATTCGCGATAGGCAGCACTCGCATTGCTCTCGTATGTCACTCAAACACAGGGCACTAATTCGACCTTCAGGCTCGCTCGCGTTTTAACCGCGCACATCCGCACACACGGCGCGGAAACTCACGAATACGCGCAGAGATGCATCTTGCACGCCCAGCGAGTCCCGCTCAAAGCGACATCCGAGATGTTGTACAGCTAATCAATGACCCAGCGTGAGATCTTCAGTGGATGCAGGCCGCTGCCACCTGCACTCCGTGCACACTAATCTGTTCTTTCCCTTCAATTTCTTAAGTTCAGCACGTTGAGGGTACTTGAACTTCTCCATATATTGGAATTGTGCTTTTGGTGTCATGTCATGGGATGAAGCTTCCATTTGGAACTCTGGCAGAGCAGGGCATCACTCCTGTGCGTTATAGATGGTGTGAAAGAAGGTCAGCATGCATACAACAAACTGCAGAGGAGGGTTATGCAGAATTGCTTCTGAAAGCCTTTCATATTACCTCTTGTATCCATAGTACTACAGAGTTATTATCATTGCTTGTCAGTGAAGCCAAAATGTTAATATTTTTGAAATTCTCAGAGCTGGAATTGTACCAAAATATATATTTTTTAAAACATATTTAATAACGGATTTTTTTTTCTCCTTCTGCATTTGTTGATGACCAGGCGCAGACCACTAAGCCACTACACTTGGGCACCCAGTAGTATTTACCAGTGGCCCACGCCACAGTCAAGCCCAGGATCTCAGCAGTGGCAGCTCAACGGCCTGATCTCCAAGCAACCTGGTCACCTCCAGTCTGTGGTTACACAGAATCAGAAACTTTATTTTCACCCTGGAGAAATCCCATGAGCTATGAACCTCAGCAGCTTAAGGATTTGTTTTTTTATCCCATGACCATGAAAAAAACGAGGTGTTGACTTGGACCCAAGCTCACCCCCACTGTGTACACACGGGGCCTTCGTTGGCTCACATGCCAGTCACCATTCTTTGTCTTTGCTCAAGAAGTCTACTAAATAATTACGTATGATATATAATCTTGTATGATATATAACGTTAGCAAGATGCAATAGAGTGATCCTTTGAGAATATGTATGGTATAAATGTGAAAAATTATCCATATTATTGTTATTATTAAAGCCAATTTACAAAGTTTGGGAAAACACTATGACACTTTGTTTTGCAGTTCCCTTGACATTTTCCACTTTGCTCGCGACTCGTGATTCTTCACTCGAGAATGGTTATTAATTAAAAAATATCACTATCATCGTCCAAAGGGGTGAGCACATGACACAAGCAATCTACTGACCTCATCTCAAAACTACCACGGGCGATTTCCCTTAGCGTCACTCCCACCTTCCATAACAGTCGAGCCGGGAACACTTAAGCCAAACCTTATCACCATGGCCAGGTAAAAACGCATCGAACCTTCGAGCTTCGTTTTCAAGAGAGAGAGAGATCCCGGGAGGGGGGGGGGGGTCAAGCGAGCGGCAGCAGCAAAGTGCAACGCAAGGCTTGCACACGAAACCAAGACCGAGAGGATTTAAATGACGAAAAAACACAAATTGTTAAGCATGCAAAACATATGGCACGTCACATCAAGCACTAATGAGAACATTAAATATAAAAAAACAATATACATTATAATTGGGTTTTTACCCTTCTATCTGGCAACAAAACTGACACCTTTTTACAAGGAGTCATGTTTGCA
>CM025619.2:11495785-11525837 GCA_014621495.2 Entosphenus tridentatus | reverse complement strand
GGGCCCTTTGCAATTGCAAGGGTCGCTTAGTGGCTGGGCCGGCTCTGCTCCCCCCCCAACGTGACACGGGGCCCTCGGATATTCACGTTCGGCATCGTGCATCGATGCGACGAGCCTCGGGTGCTCCTGCATGCGTGACACCCGCACATGGAGGCACAATAGCGAGCACAACGCCACCACGCATGTCTTCACAGGCGCCGACAATTCGATAAGCCGTGTGCCGTGCGAGCGCGCCTATCTATAGCTACGGAGGCTACATTGTAGCCTCGCTAGTCTAAGTAAACAAAAACACAACCTTGAATGTCTTCTTGGAAGTCCACCGATGCACGCATTGCGTTCGCTCGTCAAATGTATTCAGGGAATTGTTTTTTTAACTTCAACGCATGGCACCGCTTGACTGATTGGAGGCATTGGGAGTGGTCACTGCCGTGACCGAGTGAGATTGCGAAACTCACGCCGATAGTTCGGCTTGTCCACGATTCGACGAATTTGTGCGAGTGGCAGGGTTGCGGTGTGATTCGAGAATGTATTATTTTTTTGTATTAAATGTTTACAAATTCATTTATAGTGTTTCTTCGGCTTCATCGGTCTGGTTTGTTCAGTTTAATTCGCTCGACTAACATGCATTCAACATTGCCAAGTTACATAACGTTTGTACATAATTTTGTATGAACTATAAACAATCGTAGAAGGGAAATAAAAAAATAATAAAAATAAAACAATACAATACCAGTGGACGGCTGCTTGCGTTGTGGCCGAAAGGTAGTGAGAATTATTTTATTATATTTTATTTTTATTATTTTATTATAAACAATCGATTTGTGAGTTTAATACGGAGGCTGTCGCAACCGGTATTTCGATTCGATTAGATGCTTTGGTCAGATCGCCGCGTAAGTAACATGTGTGTCGTAGATCCTCCTCCACCCGACACAGTAAATTAATAAGGTTGTCACGTGATGAACAAACGTGCAAATGTATTATTGCTTCAACAGCACCACTGGGATGATATTGCAGAGCGATCCACGTAACATTTAACAATTGGGTACGGACGTTACCCTGGTGATTACAACCAGCATCATCAGGCAGTTGACGAATAAAAAAAACTCCAACAGAAGCAAGAAGACCTGCCAATGCAGCCACGGTCTTCTTGTTCAAAAGTAAAGAACTACTTTACCACTCTATGTCAATTCACTGCTGGATAAATAACAAAATAGATAAGCAGGCAATTTGTCTCCCGCATACAATATGTCTGTCCACACATATTAAGCATTTTTTTCCCCACAATGACTCATCGGCCGCACGGCCTTCTGGGACTGAATAATTTCAGCTGATTCAGTACAAGTTAACTCTGGAGCAGTTTTTGATGTGCAATTGTCAGCAGAGTCAGGCTTGTTTGAATCCATGTTGGTGAATTGCCAGATGCTATAGTCAATGACCTTCTCTTTTAGACATGGGTCCTAGTTACATTCAACATTATATACTGGAGTACATAACTGCTGGATGAAGGCTATCAAAAGGTGTGTCCATTATGGGGGTTGTTTGATCATACTTCAAAACACCGACCAGGGTGGGTTAAGAAAAGAAACAGGAGGATTTATCCACAAATCTGCCTGTCGCCTGATGAAGCTAGTTGTAATTACTGGCGAAACGTCGTACTCACATTGTAAATGTTGTGGATTTTCTCTCCAACGCAACTGTTTGCTGTGCTCGTATCGAATTGGCATGTTCTGTTTACGTCACAACCCTTACTAATTGGCTGTGTCGGTTGGTGGTGGGTCTAAGGACACATTCATATTTACGCGATCTAACCCCAAAAAAACTATATTATAGGTTGAAGAATGCGGGTGGTGGGTGAGTCACAACCAGTTCAGATATGC
This sequence comes from Entosphenus tridentatus, assembly GCA_014621495.2. NCBI lineage: Eukaryota > Metazoa > Chordata > Hyperoartia > Petromyzontiformes > Petromyzontidae > Entosphenus > Entosphenus tridentatus. Next base: position 11,523,960 of record CM025619.2, on the reverse strand, counting down.
CACTTGCCACTGATGTTAGCCGTGAGTGGCAGGAATTATAATTAGGTTGATGGGTTCATAGTGCAGTGCAATAACCACTTCAATGTCAATTACCCCCACCGCCCCATGCAAAGTATCCCACAGTATATAGTGAATAAATACAACCATGGATGTTTAGAACATGAGCTGTAAGTAAGACCAATGGAGAAATCCAGCACTCAGATCGAGACAATGATGAATAAGGCTGTGAGTTATGAAAGAATGGCATTGTGTCACTGTAAAGCCAGTGCAAGGAACAGAGTCCAATTTTCACTGCCTCGACAGCCAATAAACGCTGCCTCAGCTCTACAGTCTGGCCACTGAGTCACCACGTGAAGTCAAAATACGATTGTAAAAGAACACACGCTGGCCTATGTAAACAGCCCGCATTTGTAAAGTGTGTGTGTGTGTACAGGAGCGTTTTAAATCCGCTTGTTTGCGCGAATAAGTGGTGCAACTTTTGAAAAATTTGAAAAATTGACCACAAAGTGCTCAAGTGGAATGTACATAGCAGTGATCGCCCCCCCCACCCCGTCTGTGAAAGCGTCGTGGCAAGATCATCCTGCATAACAGTCGCGAGACTCAGCCAGGCTTTCCTGGGCAAACCAGAGTCACGTAAAAAAATAATTTTAGCAATATTAAGTGATTTTTTATTATTTGCTTTAAATGGGGGTTTGAAAAATGAATAGAGTATGCCGTCGTTTATTTTATCACGTATTTGCTCCATGCAAGGATCATGACATGAATGAGAAACAATGTGACACATATCAACGTTGCATATAGATGAGAAATATGAACACTGCCAAGTAGATTTGAATAAAAACTGCAAATAATGCAACAACAACAAAAAACAGCGTGGAGAAATGCCGGGAATAAATTTACACTGAGAAGCATAAACACATGGGCCAGGGAACAATAAATATGCAAATCGGAAATGTCACATTAAAATAAAGGAGGCTTGGCCAGGCCGCTTTGCTAGGAGACATTGTGGCTAATGGACAAGGCTCGTCAGAGAATGGTGACCAAGAGGACGTTCACGACAGAGATGGTCTGTGGCATCGGAGAAGCATGAGGAATGGCAACAGCATGGGCAGATTAGCAGGGTTGGCTACGTACGGTGCGAAAGAAGTTCTACATACATACAGTACATCACATTCAGCAATGGATCGGCCAAGACTCACGGTGATGATCATCATCGTGAGTAATTTATCTTACTTCTAATTTATAACTTAGGGAAGGAATGTAATACTTCTAGTTGTATGTTTAGAATTAGAATTTTCAAATTTATATTCCAATTATGCTGTCTGCATCACGTCCTAAGACAAAGAAGCATCCATTGCAATGGATCACCCTGTGTCATAGAATGACCCCGAGATTTGTCTTCACAGAGCTACTTATGAAGTTCCTTCAATAGGTCGTCTTATGTCCACTTGGGGGAGCACAGGTGATATATGCTCTGCAAATAATGTTTGTTGTCAACCGAAGTAAAACAATGTGACTTATCTGGAAAAATGCAATTCAAATGAATTAAACAGAAATGTATGAGGTTTAATCTACATTTCAAGTTTTCGTGACTGCAGGGATCCATACTCTTTGGTTCTTTCGGTAAAGTCGGTAGGTATAGAACAAAATAAATGAAATCACGACGTTTCGGGCGCAACACAAGCATCCGTCATCAGGTGGGACAACCGCAGCAGGAAACAACTGCTGAAACAAGTCCGAAACGTCGTGATTTTATTTATTTAGTTTTATACCTACGTGACTTTACCGAAAGAACCAAAGAGTACGTATGAGGTTTATTGTTTTGTGTCCATTTGAAAACCTCAGACAGGTGAAATGAGAATTTAAATCCTTGTAATTCTGTCGTGCAGGACTCTGGCTGTTGGGTTCACTGCACAGCGAGATAACCATTATGGCACCGCTCCACCATCGTACACATCGTACACCATTCATTTAAATAATTGTACCTATGTTGTAGCGCACGGCACATCTACTATTCACCTCTCCAGCGATTTATCAGTGCCATTCATTGGCGTGTGCATAAAATATCGGTGAAGACAGAGAGACGGAGCTGACGCATGATCGCCATCGACCAGGACGGCAAACCCTTTCACTTCCCACTCGCCAGCATAATTCACTCACTGGAGGCAAATAACGGAGGTATGTTGGGTGTCGTGTTTGTTTAAAAGGGGTTATTATGTTTTGCACCGATACATCGGCGGATATTGATTATTTAAACGTGTGACACATCCGTCAAATGTCACGTTTTCCATTCATGCGCTTTGTATGTGGTGGGCAGCAGAGGGTAATGCAGCCTAAATCCATTGTTGTCCTGTTCCTCTATGCTCCCGCGTCTATGCCCCCCGCCATCACAAAACAAAGGTCTGACCTAGAGCCTTTAACAGACTGTTGGGGTGTGTGCTGTTCAACATACATACGAAGGCCTGTACAGCACCCGAGGGGGTGGGTGGACAGCATCACGCCCGGCCGCCTTTGTCTCTCTACTGGCGATGTTTATACACCGCACCATGTACTCATTCGAGGCTGAGTCGACCTAGGGGATTCCCAGAACCGGTTCAGATAATCGACACTGGTGTTGGCCGTGAGCGGGAATCGAACTCGGGTCGCCGGGCTGGTAATGCAGCGCGCTAACCGTTACATCACCCAAAAAGACACGCACAGAAGACACGCGTGGTAAATAAATCGTTCTCACGGGCGATTCCTTCACACGGCAGCGCCTTCCAACGGATGCAACGCTCTCAACGTCTAGCAAGCGTCACAGCTCTCTTAGAAACAATCTCAGCAACGTCGCACCGCGTACAGCCAAAACATCACCCCGTGCTCTGGAAAACAGGGCTCATTAGGTAAACGGTGTGTGGGTGAAACACGCGCCCTATGAGACCGTGCTTGGCGAGGTTTTCCTGCACACTGATGCCAAAAAATGCCCGTGGCGTGGAGACTGTGGTTTGACGGAGGGACGGTGCACGCACGTTGGATGTAATGGGTCCACGCGACCAGCAGCGGCGAGAGGTCCCTCAATTCACGACGAAATAATCGTGACCCCTACATCGAGACGATTTGTTGAATCGCCGAGGACGGGAGTGGGGGGGTAAATCACTGCACCCGTATTCTGTAGAACCGTAAGGGCTGGTCATCACGCAGGACATAGGAGGGACGGCAATAGCGTGAGGAGCCACTCGTCCACGATGCTGCAGCTGCTGCTGTCCATTCTGCCGACGCTAATGACGCGAGAGATCTGCGTTACATCTGCGCGCTTACGCTTGCGGAAGGTCCATTCGAGCAAAACTGCAAAAGTGGCAAAAAAAAAACCCGCGCTCTGCCCCTGACTGGCCGCATGCCTATCGGGCTCAGCCACACTGGAAGTGGCCAGGGCACCAGTGTAGCGAGCCACCCATTCTGCTATGCAGGTGAACTGGAACCGCGGTCGGACGGAGCGTGATGAAACGGAACGGGGGGCTCTGAAGTCGCCCGTCAGGGGAGGCGACAAACAGCTCGGCAACACATGCCGGTCCTGGCCTTCCTCGTGTCCTTATCGCATGAGGGGCTCGCAGTGTGGGTCAAGGCGCTATGGCGGTGGTGTCAACAAAAACTGAAGATAAGAGGTGGCCGGGTGTCCCGGAGGTCAGTGCGCTGGGCTAGTACCGCTGAGATACTGGGATCTAATTCCAGGCGGTCGCTTGCGATTAAAGCTGGAATTGGTGGTCGCGTAATCGTCACTGGTTTCGGCCGTGAGCAAGAATGCAACTGGTGTCGCCGGGTTCGTAGCGCTGCTCCTGGCTAGCTAACCACCGCGCCACCGCTCCCCGTACCACGACAGCCGCCACCGCCACCTCACTGGGGTCCACACCCCGGCGTGCAAGTTCCTCCGTCCCGTCTCGATGGAGCCACTTTCTGCAGAGGGGAGCGCACGGAGCCGCCGCGCGGCACGCCTCGTCAATCCGCGCCTCAGCTCAAGCGGCGCATCTGAAAAGCGCTGTGCATGAGCACGAACGAATTCCTTTTCCTTCGCAGCAGGTGAGGGCCTGTTGAGATGCAACGTGTCTTTTGTTGAGGAAGATGAAAGGATCGTATTGGCACTGCGACGTTTTCAAAATGCTGCGCTCTACGAGGCTGGTTAACTGCCACTGCTGTGAGACATCACTTTAGCTCAGGTCCTGCAGTTTATCGAGTTGCAGATCCTCAAGTGCTCATGGACAGTTTATGGGTTGTGCAATTTTCAAGTGATTTATCATATGTTAATTTGTTCCATTTGTGTAGCTTCTGATTACTTCTCACTTTAGCCTCAAATTGCTTTCATCGCCCTCATCGTCATCAGCCATAATCTATCCACTGCTGGATGAAGGCTTCTGCGAAGCCTTTGCCATATCTCAGTCATGCAATGCAACAATCCATTGCTCTGCAGAAATTATGGAAATATTTGTGAAAATTATTTCTCCTTTCTTAAAACGTGCGTGGGCCAGAGCTCATGTCAATCGCAGCTCCGAGGCAATGAAGGAAACTCCACATTCCTATGGCCTGTCTCTGCATTGGACATATGCTGTCGGCTTCCCACATAGGAAAACTCAGGACAATTACGACGTTTCGGGCGCAACACAAGCGTCCGAAACGTCGTGATTTATTTTATTTTATACCCACGTGACTTTACCGAAAGAACCAAAGAGTATGGATTCCTGCAGTCACGAAAGCTTCAAATCAAGATCGGGACAATTAATTGAGTCGACGCCTGAGCGCCATTCCAACCGGCAGCGGCACACTCCGTGCAAGGCAAGGAAGAGGGTGACCCATCTTGGGTTAATCCACGGAGCGGTTTGTCAACGCTCGGCTTGTTTGACAACGTGAGGGTCTCCAATTTCACCGTGGCTGGCGGCCAGCCCCCGCCGAGTCTCCGAGCACTGCAGTGCGATTGGTCACGCGTCAGCACGGTGCTCCTTCCACCGCTAAACCCGTCTCACCTCCCACGCTATGGCAACGGCACCGCCAGGAGCGTGCGTTCACTCGGTGAGTCTGCAACAGCCGTGTGACCCCGACTTAGTTTCGGGGGTAACGCTAGGCATGCCACCTGCCTTGGTTTTCCCTGGACTGTCCTCGTGTTGATGTAGCTGTCCCAGGGTAGCTGTACATCTTTCCAGGACAATGAAAAGTCCCTGTTTTTACGTAATAATAATATTAGTTCAATTTATAACGCGCGCAAATTTGCAGACGTAGTGGCCGCAACTCAGAGGCGCGGAGCCAAGCTCAGAGTCGCTGGAAAGCATGATTGTGTGAGTTTTTAAGTGTCTCTTGAAGGAGGCGATTGAGGTGATGCTGCGAATGTGCAGAGGGATATCGTTCCAGACTGTTGGGGCTGCCACCGAGAAGCGGCGCATAGACACGATGACCATCCTGGATCTTGGTATCAAGAGGAGGTCGTGAGTCGCGCTGCGCAGGCATCTGCCGTGTGCTGAGCTGCAAGTTGTTAATAATGAAGAAAGGTACGTACGTATGTATGTTGACCTTTCGGACCGTGCATAGCAAAGCGTGCTAATCGGAGTTGCGTTATAATAATTCACAACCTAAGACGTTACAGTTACACGTAGTTCTCCCCTGTTCCGATATCGCAGCATATTCTTATTCTCACGATATGTCCCGGTTTGTTGTACCTAGTTAACATGCAAGATGGAAGTGGTGAGGCTTCCTATTGCGACGCGTTCTGGCATCTCCCAGTTGGCATCGCTGCAAGATACGATTTTTGTTGGCAATGAGCGAACATTTTTTCAATCAACTGATACGGTTCAGCCAATGAACAAAGACACTTCGATACTTCATCTGCCGGATTGTTCGGCATTAGCGCTGTCCACAGATGGGATAGCTAACGCTTAGAATTGTGCGCAGTGATCAGAAAGGATGGACCACAAATTTGAGGCCCTCAAAAGAACTGCGTTCGCATCAGCCACGCCTGAGGGGGCACGATGAAGGCAGCTCGTGACATTTGTGGTGGCGGGTGAGATGAAAGATGGCCGACCGGGACGTTGTTTTGGTGGCGGCTGTCGTCTTTGTTGTCGTATTTGTCACCCGAACAATGCGGCGGACTGAAATAAGGATGGCCTTCACCTGCCAGAAGCCTTCCTGCCAACTTCAGTACTGTACCATTTTATTTAGGGGTCAGAATAAAGTGATGTTAAGTCTCTAGTTCACCTAAGCTCTTTGGCAACTGCTGCAAGCAAAGTCTGGAATTCCCTTCCCACAGCAGTCACGTGATGTCGACACCCTACCCCTGTTCAAGACCTTCTTTTTGGATATGACCAACTGCCTCTCTCCAGAAAATGAATGCATCCACTGTTTCTGTACAGCAGCAAGAAATGACGAGCGTGTTAAGTTTTTCACATTGGGACGCGATATAAATCCACATTCTATTGTATTTTTGCAGCCCTGCCCATAGCCACACAGGCCGCAATGGACAAACTTTGCAGCAGGGCCAAGGTGGGCCGTTTGGAACCACCACTACGACTAATCTGAACGATGCTTAGCCCAGACCACTCTGCTATTATATGACTGACATAAACATGCCGGCTGGTTTCCTGCTCCCCGTCGTGGCCTTGACCTCAAGGTAAATGTTATTTACAACCCTTTCCCGATATTATTCTTAGTGTTCAAGCTACCGCATTTCTGGGGAGGCTCAACCGGGACACATGGTAAACCCTGAGCACCTCCCTCCATCAGCCACACCCGCTGTTACATAGTCACACCCACTAAATCACGAGCCCCGCACATGCAGTGGCCTCCCTGGTCTTTCTGATATTGGCACCATCTATTGACCCACAGGCCCCAACTATTCCTTTTCCAGCCTCACCCACTGCTCTGGTAGCTCTACCCACTGCCCATGTAGCTCCATTATTTACAAGTAGAGTACATATCAGAAGTTAAGCACAAGGCCAGAATATTTTAATCTTGGGACGAAATCCAGATTTTTTTTGTGATAGCCCTTCTGAAATCTGGATTGCCTCAGCCAAACCAGGACGTTTGGTAGCTTCACCTGTTGAACTATTGATGCCATATCATGACAGAAAATCCCTTTGAAACTCTCGTAGTAGTGTACAAACTGTATTCGGGAATGCCCCTGTAAGGTGATGCTAAGAAACAGTTCTAAAGTATCTTCAAATAAAGTTTTTATTTCGGCACACTCGGGGCATATATTGTGTTTGCCTTGCACAGAACGTTGTAAGTTCCAAATGAAGACATGAGGCGCTGCAGATCGACGGCAACACATTCAACGTTAAACACCTGCGAAATGCAACAGAGTGTAATTGACACTGAGCCAGACTGCTGCAAGTCGGGCATTTGACCTACGGTACCCTTCCACATTGGCCAGCTATCTTGCAAGAGATGGAAGCACCCACAATTTACTCCACCACACGTGACCTGCCGATCGACGAACTGTGGTTGTACCCCCTTCATACAGCTTGTGGGTGGACAGAGGCGACGAGATGGACAAAACGTGCCCATTGTTTCACCTGCCTCTCGCTGGGGGAGGTCAAATTGGTGACCTGTTCTGGATTGCAAGTCCAGCATGCTCACCACGATGTACACCAAGACAGCGTCGCCAACTCGCGGTTTGCCATGCTAATAGGCCAGGCTGATTAAAATTGACAAGAGGTTCGAGTCGATTTTGTTGATCAAACGAATTAGGTGGAGGCAGCACGAATGCACATGCACGCCTCAGAGGGCACAGAGGCACAAATAGCCTTAACAGACGGTTGGGGAACGTTCTATTAGCAAGCAGCGCCTAAGAAGGCCGGCACGGCACACAAGCGCGTGGCCGGACAGCACCACGCCCGGCCGCCTTTGTCTCCCTAGTGCCGATGTTAAAATACTGCACGAGATACTCATTTGAGGCTGAGTCGACCTAGGGGAGGCCCAGGACCGGTTCAGATAATCGTCGCTGGTGTTGGTGGCCGTGAGCGGGAATCGAACCCGGGTCGCCGGGTTCGTAGCGCAGCCACCGCTCCCCACGGCACCTCTGGCACCGCAAACGCTCGCTTCAGAATTCAGATTCACAGTTATTTTGTTTGCACGTACAGTAGGCTAACGTTGTGTCTTACTTGCCAAAGAAGACAGAGGGGAGTACAGCAACGGCACACCCAATCTTGTCAGTTAAATTGCCCCACGCCCTTCGGAATGGTATGCGAGCGAGCTGAGCGGAGAAAGTCAACGGAGTCCCACCGCAGGGCAACTTGTAGCCCACCCTTCTCCAGCGTCACTCGCCGGCATTCCGATATCCTCCATCAGCACGCGTCTCGGGGTGAGGCTGTGGAGAGCGCGGTGCTGTGGCCTCTCTCCCCTCCTGCCAAGTCACCTCCCAAGAACTCTCTAATGCATGGCCCGTTCGCTTGTTTGCACAGCGGTGGACAGAGTTATAATGAACTGAAAACTAAGCATTTTTCATTTTACCAGGGAAGGCCCACGGACCTATATAGCTCTTTTTCAGAAGCGACCTGGCCACAAATGATAGCTCAACGAAGTGGCTTATCACGTGGGAATTTATAGCATGGAGGGAAAACGGGAGGACCCGCGAAAAATCCACGCGACCACAGGGAGAGAAACATGCAAACTCCAAATATACAGGCGTCAGGGTCAGGATCGAACCCACGTGCTCCTACATATCAGGCGAGGTAGAAAACACCTCGCCACCATATGAGAGAAACCACCCTGGGCGATGCCGAACTCACAAGGTATCACAAGCTAAGCAGGTCTCAGCCCGGCTTGTAGGGGAATGACAATTCACCCTCGTCACAAGCCATTGAATTCCCTGAGAGGTTTAAAAAAATGTTTGAATCAAGAATCATTTTTTTTTTAAATACTGTGGTGAATGCAGTAGTCTCTAGCTACTGGAGGGGTCCTGTAAAGCTATTATATGGCACATATATAAATTAATAAAAAACAAACTTTGATCCTTATGCACACATTTCGATATATATCATGAGCTTCAGAATTGAAATTAATCCGTGAATGAATGCAACAATTGCACTTCTACAAGTGCTTGGATGAGAAATTTCCTATAAATATGGTGTAGGCCCGAGCAACAAAGTGATCAGAAGATGGCAGCATAGTCATTCATTATTAAATCCATCTATATGGAGCTTTGAGAATAATCTCGTCATATGGATGGGTTTTCTCCAGGTACTCTGGTTTCCACCCACATGCCAAACACTAATGAATATAATTGGCCACAGATACCAATGTAAGGACCCTTACATTGGTAGCAGGCCATTCCTGGGCAAAACAATGGGGAATTATTGCACTGCCTTGAAGACCATCCAATTAAGCATAACCAGGGCACAAAGAATCCTCCAGAAACTTGCTCACAGATTATACAACGCACGTATTCCGGGTATAATTACAGTATTAACGCAACCCTGCATGCACGCCCCACGCTGTGGCTACATGCACATAGCTTGGCGAGGCTGAGGAGTCTGGAAGGGATGAGGGACGGCATGTGTGTGTGGAGGGAGGAAGGAATATGATTGAGCCTGCCCAGACCTGCCCTAGTTCTGGGCCGATGGAACAGAGAAACACAGGCCATGAGCCGTTGCTGTCATTGGCAGGTGGAAAAACACTAGTCAAGATAATCACGCACCCCCCCCCCAGCGATTTTAACAAATAATAAATAACCTTGATTTCGCAATTTAATAACAAAAAATACAATGGTGTGTTTTTCGAATTTCACCGTCACGTTTGTATCGTTAAAAACAAAAATGCCACATCTACATTGTAAAAGTTTAATCAATCCATTACACCGAAATCTAACGTTAGAATAGAAGTTTCAGAAATGGTAAATAATCGAATTGTCACACACTTCCATGCGTGTACCATGTGCAAAAGAATCCACTTCAATTGATGAATCAATGCGTTGTTACTTGGCCAGAAAACACCATTGGAACGACTGACATCTTGATGAAATGGCCAGAACATCACTTTGGCAGCTTTCCCTGATTGTTTTGTGTTGGCAACATTACTATGTTTTTGCCAAAAATCATGCGAAGAGAGGCATTCGTCAACAACTTTAATCATGCCCCATGCTTGCTGGAAGTGTGTCCTCTATCCAAAATAGAAGACTAGGGATAGGCTTGGACAAAACTCAGCGGGGATCAAAAAAAGAAAATGTTAAGCAAACTGTGAACATGTGTTAAATGATTAACAGAATGAGTAGTAATACGATCTGCTTTTGCCTATGATGGATTCCGCTCGAGATCTCACCACCTATGTAATGTTGCATTGACAGTTTTTTTTCACTTTTCTCTAAGAACGTAGAAGGGCACTGAGACTCCAGCAGGGGCTAGGGCTCATCTGCCTCCAGCCACCACTGACTGTACTGGAATGGTGACGACGAACCCACCTGTCCCAGGTTGAGGGTGACGTTGACGTGATTGTAGTGTGGCCCCCGCGAGAGTGGAGGGCTCTGCCAAGAGCGCTCCGTGCCGTCGATAGCGTTGCTGACCGGGTGAGCGGAGTCCGGGTCGTCCAAGCTGCAAATCTCGCACAGGTTGCCCTGGGAGCGCGCAGAGACGGAGAGGCAAACCGTTAACACTGCTTTGGAGTCCGTCTTTCACTGTTTTTCCGACAGACCAGCGTCTTTCACTGTCTTTCCGACAGACCTGTTCTTCACCTGAGGACGGCTGCTTGCATTGTGGCCGAAGCGTCGTGAGAATTGTATTTTATTATGTTTTATTTGTATTATTTTATTATTTCCCTTCTACTTTACTTTACCGAAAGAACCAAGAAGACAAGTGGCTTATCACGTGGAAATTTACAGCAGCCAAATAATCTTGCAAGCGACCCATACATTTCAAGCACAAATTAATAACTAAACATATTACCTTTCTCGTTAGCACTGATTTATAACAATATATATATGTACATGGTAGGCTAACGGTTTGGGTAATGGAATGTTTAGTCAACGAACCCATACCACACTCTCCTTAAGCGACACACATTTGAGGTCATAAATGCAATGAATCTTTCATCGGAATCATGACACGCGAATTGCAGGGACAAATTTTCAATTTTGTGGCTTTGCATCACTAAACTTTTTTCTGTATTTTACCAGGTAAGGCCCACTGACCTGTGTAGCTTTTTATTAAAGAAGCGACCTGGCCTCAAATTATTGCTCAGCAAAGTGGCTTATCATGTGGAAATTTATAGCAGCCAAATACTCTAAACCTGGTGGGAAAAACTGGCGGACCCTGAGAAAAATCCACGCGACCACAAGGAGACACGCAAACTCCAAATATACAGCAGGCGTCAGGGTCGGTATCGAGCCCACGCCTTCCTGCATACCAGGTGAGGTAGTTAACATCTCGCCACCGTACGAGAGAATTCACCCTGGGAGAAGCTCAACAAAGTGGCTTATCACGTGTGAATGCAGCCAAATACAAACTCTGCCATAGCCCTCCCTGATCAACCTCACCGGTTCTACCGTGCTGATTGAGAAATGGCAGAATACGATACGCAAGCGGACAAACTGCAAAATCGGGCCAGCTTTCGGGAAAATAGAAAAAAACAGTCACTGTTCCACTAAAACACGGCAGAATGATGGCCAAAAAACGATACACGAATTGGGGCCCCTGTGTGTGTGTATGTGCGCGCATGGCAAATCACACGAGTGGGTTTCCACGCTCGGCTGCAGAGTTACCTGGGCCTTATCACTCTTTAAGAATTCACTGTCACAGTTGCGTGGGGAAAAGAGAAAAAAACCACCCACATGTCCTTATTTGGAGAAGCAATTTTTTTTTTGCGCGCAGGCTCACACGGTTGCGGCACTGTATGAGAAGAGTGCGACTCATAGCTGTACGGAGGATGGCTGTCAGAGCGATTTATCGCTTTTTGCTCTTCTCACACAAAAGAGGCAAAAAGGGAATGCCCTGAGGCTATAACACTTGCATACCACCAGACGCGCAGGAGGAAGATAGCCCTGCACGCAAGTTCGCCCCGTGTAGCCTTCAACTGAGCGTTGGGGCAAGTTCTGTCAGCGAGTAGCAACCTCTATGAAGGCTACCGGCACTGTGGCACACGAGGGGGTGGGTGGCCAGCACCACGCCCGGCCGCCTTTGTCTCCCCAGTGGCGATGTTTACGCAGGTCTACGACACACGCTTCACACGCATTCACACATACCCAATGGATAAACAAATACATGCCCCTTATACAATGCTTCCCACGGCTGGTCAAATTTGTCAGCAGAAATGTACTCGCCGCTGTGAGTAAGCATTTAGTGGCGTTTATTACGGTGGCCTTAAAAAGGTGAGTTGAGATTCGTGATTTCGTGTCTCGCTGTACGCACGCTTGGGTAGGGAGGCCACCCGAATGGATTGAAGATTTTACAATCAGCGTCCACAGAATGCTGCTATGCGGTTCTGTTAATAAATAAACGGTACTGTACAACATTCTGCTCTCGCGCAGTGGACGCGTTTACGCGTGCGAGCACCAAACAAGCCGAACGATCGCTGTGCGTGGAACTCAACGGCGAATTGCCCTCCGCAGGGACTCATCCCCAGTCACGGCGACGTTTTGGAATTTCCACCGCTCCATCAGGACCACACACACACAAAAAATTAACCCGTTAAAACAACGTTTTTAACTATAAATCCTTTATATGCGTGGCATCGGTTTTATTTTATTATTCATTTCTGATTTTCTTGAGTAAGAGTTTCATTTTTATCACATTGGTATTTTAAATTAAATATGAATTATTATTTTTCCTAAAAGTGGAAAATTTTGGAAAAAAAATTTCACGAAAATAAATCGTCACGCACAACGAGTCTGTGTGCAAAATGTCAGCTCGATTGGATCACGGGAAGTGGGTTTAAAAAACGACCGAAAGATTTGCACGGTCGTAAGCGGGCAAGCAAGCAAGCAAGTGAACTTAATATAAAGGATTTAAAAAACACAACGGGCGTAAAGCATCGTCCACCTCCATCCTCTCGAACCACACTCACCTCGACCACGTTACTACCCCCCCTCCTCTCGCAAGAGTAACGCCAAGAAAGCCCCTCAGTGAACCACAAACTCGGTGGCGACGTCGTCCTTTCTTATTTTTGGCTGCCACCCCGTGCCGGATTATCCTCGTAGCACAAGTAGCTACATGTGTAGTAGCTACATGTGCAGTGGCTACTACATATGTAGTAGATACGGGCCCCGCACTTTCAAGGGCCCCCGCGCTAAATGCTTTCAAGCTATCAATTCCGGTTCAGTGATTCTGCACTTGCTCTATTACTATAGTACTATACCGCCTTCAACTTTTACGAACGACTGGGTGTTTAAGGTTAGCGATGTGTCGAATTATCTGGCTGTATGGCAAATGAAAAAATACAATTAATTTACTATGCAAGTTGACAATTAGTGTATTAATATTTATGTTTTTTTTTATTTAGGGCCCCTTTATAACATCATGCTACAGGCCCAGCACTAGCTTAGTCTGGCACAGGTGTCACCCCCTGGACCGTTGTCCGGACCCTCCCCCCCGGCTCCTTCTGTTCAAGTCCGGGGGTCCTCAAGAACTGTCCCATCGTCTTAAGCCGAACAACCCACACTGCCCAAATGTTTAAGAGTGTCACTACAACACGTGCCGATGTGCTTCCCCCGCTCCTTTGATCCGTAAGCCTTTTGACGGGCACGGTCCGACTTTCTGACGTGGCCGCAACGAGATGTCGCGTACCGGATTTGTAAATCCACCGCTGGATGAGGGCCTCCCCCCATGGCTAGGTACGGTACGAAAGAAGTTCGACGTACGTAACATGCCGTGCAGGCCGGGAAAGGGCTATTTGGATCCTGCCGCATTGCCCTCTGCTGTCCACAACGCCGACTACGCCTCTTTTACTTACACGGTGGTCTTGCCCATTCAAGCGCGATCCAGGTTCAACCTTCCCTAAGCTTCCGCGTTTCCGATGGGATCGGGTGCATTTCTGGCGATTTAGTCAGAGGCTTTGATGCCAAATGAATCCACGTTGCCATTGGAGCGTTAGAATCTCCCACCGTTCCGCCATCACTGTTATCCTTGCATTTCATCCCAGGTCTCCCTTCCCACAGACGATCACTGCCAAACATCATAAAGGGGCTCTCGCCTGGTTAAACAAGGCACCGTCTCAGAGCTCCGAAGTCTCGTTGCGTTTTTGGGCCCCTCCTCACACTCTCCGCGCATCCCCTAGGAAGAGGGCACTCCAACGGTAAGGAACGAACTGTGGTTTTCACGTGCTCAGCGAACAAGCGTAGCCCACAGATGCCATGGCAATTTTCCCTGCAAGACTACGCCACAGATATCTTGCCAGACATCTTGCCTCCCCACTGGTCAGCTTCACGTGTCGGTCTTCGCTGCTATGCTCTATGAACATTGGGCTGATTTAAGATCAGCAACATGAACAACGAAGGCTTCGATACAAGCACAACGTTAGTCAAGTGATACGAGTGTGGACAGCCTATAGTTAACTACAGTATATCTTATAAACTGAAGTTATATCTGAACTCACCCCCCCCGCCCCCATAATGTAAGCGTGACTCTACAACAAAGACATTGATGAGATGAGGATCATTGATAACCCTACGATGAAGGCCTTGAAGCATCAGTTGTGAAACCACATAGTCAGTATGAAAGAACACCCCACGATAAAGACATTCATGACCCAGTGAAGGAGCTATAAGGTCAAGATCACAGATGCCCCGCGTGGTGGAATACACTCACAACCCTGTGTTTTTAAAACCATCATTTCCGAGCCACGGTTGGCCCAACAATAGAGATGCCGGTGACCTTAACGACCCATCGACGGAGCCACACAATGACCCCAAGTCACGAGAGATGCCGATGTGTCCCATCAGTGGTGGTTTCTGGCTCATTGGCGGTTTGAAACGGGAATTATATTTGGGGGGCCCTCCAATCGATGATAACCCCCCCCGACTCGATGAGCCCCCCACTCGTAGTGCGATGGCAGGAGATATGTAGACTAGACATGTAGATGACAACAGAGAGATAGAGACGAGACAGATGTGTAGTAAAATAGGAGAAATGCATAGAACCTTTTGCCAGTATCAAAGTATGAAAAAAATTGGTTTTACCTTTTCTGGCAATTAAACCGGCGTTAAGATGTTCATACACCAAATAGAAACCTTTTGCAAGGAATCAAATCTGCATTAACGACGCGACTTGCAAAAGGTGTCTGTTTGGTGTTTGAACATCTTAACACCTGTTTCATTGCCAGAATTGAGTAACACCTTTTCGTAGTGTTCCTACAGGAGAAATGCAGTCAGACAATATTAAGAAATATGACAGGCGCAGACAAAGACAGAGGCGAGAGAAGTTAATTATCGTGCTAATGTCAATCATCTTTCTATGCGTGTTAGGCTTTAAATTTGAGCCGGAATTTGACGAGCGGCTGCTAAATTGAATGGATCTTTGCCCCTCCCCCCTTGGGCCACTTGGAACCCCGTGCTTTTACTTAGCGTCCTTACGTCTCGCGCGGCACCACTGCGTCCCGTCCACCACCAACCAACCAACCACTCGCTGACTCCCACTCACCTGTCCACTGAGCGCGGCGGTCCCCGACAGAGCACAGGACGTGTCCTCCCGGCTCCTGCCTTCCTCGTCCTGACCGCAGGTCGCCGTTGCGCTGGCACTGGCACGCTCGGCCACGTTGAAGTAAGGAGGGAGCAGGCTCGGCTCATTGCTCGCGGCCCGGGCGGAAGGGAGAACAGGTAGCAGCAGCAGCAGCAGTAGCATCGGCACCAGGTGAGACAGAGCCGTAGACGTCATGGCTAACCCTGACTCTCCCGGGGCCGATCGTCGTGTTATTAGTGTTGTTGTTGTTGTTGCTGCTTGTTGTGTGACTGTGACTATTGGGTTGATGGCTGGGTGACTGGCTGGTTGTCGGATCTTTTCACGTGGAATCAACCGTTTCGTGCTCGGCTAAAGATGTCACGTCGCACCAAAATAAAAAAAAGGTCGTGGAATAAATCGCGGAACAACCTCGCCGTTGTACAACGCGAATGCGTAACCCTGTCACCCTTCCCCACCCCCCGTACTCACACGGGCAGGCGCGCGCCTCTCGCTTAGCCCCAACAACGACGACCCGAAGAAGGTCCCTCAATCAACCGCGGCTTCAACTTACGCACAACCCAGCGACCCGATCAACAGCCCGGTCCCATGAAGATTCACCCCCCGTGGCACCCGCGTGTCGCTCGCTTAAATACCGAGCGGGCTGCGGGGCTGGGAAGGAAGGGGGGGGAGTGGGAGGCAGAGCTCCCAAGGTGTAGCCGCTGTGCGTGTGCGCGCAGGTGAGCGAGCGGTGGAGGCGGGGACACGTTGGGGTGTGTGGGAGAGGCGAGCGGATGGTCTGGGGGCACACCCTGTGTCTGCCTTCCTTCTGGCTTGTGGTCAGTGACAGCCAGGCACTGTGCGCCATTCAAGTTGCCTAACGTGTTGCGCGCTAGGGAGCGAAGCCCTCGCCCGCGGGGACACGAAAGTCGTGTTGCTGCTTCGCTGCCCATTGTTCAAGTTCTGAGCCACCACGAAGCGAATTACGTAAATCTCGCCGTTCCCGAAGACGCATTGGGTTCCCGTTTGAAGGTGGCATAACCCTCATCCCTCTATTCAAGTCTAGGCTTACGACTTTTAGGTTCACCTCTGCCTATGAAATGTTTATATTCATAGAAATGTTTAGCGTTATTTATTTTCACAAATCATATTGGGTTATTTCATGTATTTTTTTTTACAAACGTAGCAAATTTTTTATTCACACGCGTTTTTTTCTCTCCAACTTTCCCCTATGAATGAATACGAATAAAACAATGATTTCGCCTCCTCCACGTGCATATCTCGTCCACCGTGCGTCTCAAGACACATAGCAGAGTCTTCAGACGCGGTCGTACAGAGATGATTTATTGATACGTTCAACAGTTGAATTGTTTCCTATGAAAAATACGAAATGTACTTGTTTGGAAAGAGTGCAAGCTGTCTTCAAGGAACATTCAATTAATGCCAACACACCTGACCATTGCCGTTCATTCGGACAAATAGTCCGTTATTAAATCGGTTAAACATTTTAGTCACAGCTTTGAGGATAATACATTTCCGTAAAAATTTTCATAATTGTTGAGCGAAAATTGTGTCAATGACATGGTTCATGCGGAAATATAAACAACGATTGACGACTGCTATCTCAGTGGCTTTGGCCACCGCACACTGACCTGCGTGGTGAAGTAAGGTCATACAAACCCCCCATGTGACATAAACGGCTTGGGCTTTGCGGGTGGATTGACAAAGGGCTGCAGATTCCAGAGAGACAGGGCCGACAGTCTCCCTCCATCCCTCCAGTCAGCCAAGCCTACTCACTCCTAAGCCATGCAACTTGTTAGACCCAATTATAGACTTAACTCTCTTCTAGAGCCAAACCAGACAACTGTTTATCAAGTGTAATCCTGCATTCCCAAGATGGGTCATCCATTGCAACCAGACCCTGCTGTTCATGGATGCTTGTGGTTAGAACCCATAGCTCGGATATTTACTTATATCCTTATGATCCTTCCAGGGTCGGTAGATTTGAAGCTTTCGCTACGTTGTCCCCACCTGAAGAAGGACGCGTGTGTTGCGCCCGAAACGTCGTGATTTAATTCAATAGTTTTCATTTATTTTATTTTTTACCTACGTGACTTTACCGAAAAAAACAAAGAGTACAAGTGAACCATGCTTGCGAGGAGATTGATCGCTTGTTGATTAGAATGCGGAATTGCCACGCTTGTTCAGGATGTAGATACTTTAACGTTGAACGTTTGAATTAATAATGACAACCACCTCTATGTGAGAACCTATCAATTTGTAGTACATATGTTGACTTGAAATAAGAATTATGTCTAGACAATCTCCAACGTAAATGTGGATCTCGAAAAAAATGGAGAGGCTTTAATCATCGTCATGCGTTGACTGTAACTGTTTTGTGAACACTAAATGTACGTGTTGTGATGATGTCATGCATGTTGTGTGTTTTATTCGTGTGTAGAATTGAAGATGGCTCAAGTTGACTCAATCTGTAACATCACAACAAATCAATGTAAGTCCGTGACTGATGCTCTCAATGCAGTTCTGTAAACAGTCCGTAAACAGTACGGTATAACAATCATGCCCCTGTATAATTACCAGTCTACCACTGTGTTATATAACAAACACATCAACTCAACACGTACTCAATAGCACATCATGCGCGAAAAAATTAACCCGTAAAAACAAAGTTTTTCACTATAAATCCTTTATATGCGTGGCGGCTAGAGTCCTCTCGTCCTCTGGCTTGAGATGGCTGCCACCTATGGGTCAGATGATTGCCTGCCACCATTAAGCAATTGGTAATTAAATATAATTTATTTTTTTCTAAAAAGTGTAAAATTTGGGGAAAATGTTTTCACGAAAATAAATTGTCACGCACAACGAGTCTGTGTGGAAAATGTCAGCTCGATTGGATCACGGGAAGTGGGTTAAAAAATGACCGAAAATTTTGCACGGTCGTAATCGCGAAAGTGAACTTAATATAAAGGATTTAAAAAGACAAGCCACTGCCCGAACTATGGCCTGTCGTGGACATTTCCTCTTTAAAGCCACGGTGGTATTGACATTCCAAATGCGTTGGGGTTGTTAATATGTTTTGTTATGTGTCCTTGTGTGTGAAACCACTAACCAACGCAGCAAAGCCAGCATCACCGAATAAATCACAAACACACACAAAGTTATATATTTTAAAAAACATTGCGTTCCACTACTCGGTGTGTTCGCTAGACGGCGCTGTGAGCCCCAACACTGAAAACTAAATCAACGGATGGTCACTCCCCCGAAGCGCCTGGCGTGGGTTTCGTGTTCAGGTTGGTGGGTCACTGGGAGAGTAGCCAGTACCAGTGGCTGGGTTGCCCAGTCAGAGCCAGTCGGAGGGCGAGTACTGGGCATTGGTTAGCTTATTGGTCAGGGTTGATGTGTGTGTGTAGCTGGTGTGGGTGAGGCTATGGCTCGTACCAGTGGCTGGGTTGGCTAGTCAGAGCCAGTCGGAGTACGAGTACTGGGCAATGGTTAGCTTATTGGTCAGGGTTGATGTGTGTGTGTGGCTAGTGTGGGTAAGGCTATGGCTCGTACCAGTGGCTGGGTTGGCTAGTCAGAGCCAGTGGGAGGGCGAGTACTGGGCATTGGTTAGCTTATTGGTCAGGGTTGATGTGTGTGTGTAGCTGATGTGGATGAGGCTATGGCTCGCACCAGTGGCTGGGTTGGCTAGTCAGAGCCAGTGGGAGGGCGAGTACTGGGCATTGGTTAGCTTATTGGTTAGGGCAGATGTGTGTGTGTGTGTGGCTGGTGTGGATGAGGCTATGGCTCGTACCAGTGGCTGGGTTGGCTAGTCAGAGCCAGTGGGAGGGCGAGTACTTGGCAATGGTTAGCTTATTGGTTAGGGCTGATGTATATGGCTGGTTTGGGTAAGGCTATGGCTCGTACAGGGGTCTTTCAAGACTGCAGTGCGGCTCTTGAAATTCGAAAAAAAAAGTCTCTTCTTGTTATTTTGGTTACCCGACCCCTGCGCTGGTAACATTGGCTGGTTTGCCGGCTCGAGCCAGTGGAGAGCTCCTAAGTGATTGTTTGGCGAGCTAGTTAAGGTGTTGGGGTGGCTGAGGGTAGGTCTAGTACTGGTTGGCTATGTAGTTGGTCGGTTAGAGGCCGTCCATAAATGACGTCACTCGATTTTGGACGATTTTTGACCCCCCCTCCCCTTCGTCACACGGCGTCACAAAAAGTCAGACCCCCCCCCCCCCTCAAAATCAACGTCACAAAGCTCTGCCCCCTCCCTAGGTGCGTGACGTCATCTATGGACGGCCCCTTAGGGTCAGTGGGTGGGCTCGTACTAATGTCTGGTTTTGAGAGTTGTGTATGGTTCGGGGTATGGCTAACTTTTCGTTGCCTCGTGTACTCTGCCTTCAAACTGCTGCACTTCCTCAAACAACATAATCGTCTTTTCAGTTCTTAACATGTCTTCTCTTCTGGTGTTCACAACACGACTTAATGTTATACATACAATATTCCATAGAGGAGATGTCAAACAGGTCATTATCATGATCTTTAACACCATCCAACTTCATTCATGTAAATCCAGGTGTCTATTCGCTCAATTTTAAAACTCGAGGATGAAAATTACTACGAGAACGAGCAACACACGGAAACATCGGCAGAACGTTCACTTTCCATGACGCGAGTTTGTTGAGAGGGAGTCATCTGAGCTGGGGAGCAGGCAACATTCTTCTTGCAGAGAACTCGCGTCTCTCTGACCACCACCTCACCGCCATCTGTGAGTTACGAAGCAAATGACGATTGAGTGAATATCGGGAAGCACGCAGCAACAGTCTTGACAGGGTGAACGGAGAGAAGAGAGTGGGGGTTGCAAAGCCATGCGTCATCTCACTCGTTGCAATGATTGGCAAACAAATCCAGACGAGGCCGTGCTAGTTTCACCGTGCCAAAGGTGCCACCAGACCCAGTGGGACGTTAACGGGTGTGTTCACAGGAAGTGTCAAAAAATGTCATCGGTGCAAAGTCAGCCTTTTTACGTACCACATATAATAGATTGTGGGTTCCCATTTCCAAGTGTCAACACGGACGAGATTGTACCATGGTCAGTGCTGTTGATATGCCCTCTAGTGTGTGGATTAATGATCCATTTAAGGGATCTCTCACATGTTCATCCTTTAAGGGATCTCAGAAATTGTTTTGTGATATCTCCTTCCACAGGCCATGCCCTAACATGGAGTGATACACAGTTAAATTTCGATTTAAAGCTTTCGTGACTGCAGGGATTCGTCTTCTTGGTTCTTTTGGTAAAGTCACGTAGAAGGGAAATAATAAAATAGTAAAGCATAAAACATAATAAAATACAATTGTCACGACGTTTCGGCCACAATGCAAGCAGCCGTCCTCAGGTGAAGAACAGGGCTGTCTTCCGACGTTTCTGCGTTGTGGCCGAAACATCGTGAGAATTGTATTTTATTATGTTTTATTTTTATTATTTTATTATTTCCCTTGTACGTGACTTTACCGAAAGAACCAAGAAGACGATACACAGTTGTGTGCGAGTTCCAAAAAGACAATTTTGTCTGGTGACATTACGGATATAAATTTATATAAATTGATAATATAATTAAGGAAAACTTGTGATTTCTAAAGGTACTGCTGTATGACAATTTTACAAGATCCACAATAGGGCCAAGACAATTTTATTTTTTGCAATATCCAACGCATTTGCAACGGAATGTTGCCGCACCTGTGTGTTCTCTGTCACAGAGTGCCATCTTTCCATCTTGTCGACACACACGAACGGTGCACTTAAGAAGTGACATCAGAACGCCCGAATTAACGACTCAGAGGCCAAATACTCCATGCCTGGTTAAGGAGCGTTATTATTTTCGGAGGCACGTCTCGAATTAGCGATCGACACAAGGGATTGGGGACTTGCGTGGCTCTCGGCGAGTGGCCGGGCCGATCGTAGATGGAACTCGCTGCCCCTTCGACGCGTTAAATAAGCCCGCCTCTGTCACAGACGTCGCACACGCTCGCACGCCGGCCTGACTCCCAGCCCTCTCATCCCTCCGCAGCTCATCGCAGCAGGTACAGCGGCATGGAGGGGCAGGATTGGGGACGCTCGTACGAGAGGGCGATCCACCGTCGACTGATTTCTCACGAGCCTCCTATTTTCTTCTCGACCCGTGAATGAATATTGTGTGAAGGTGAAGGCTCCCGTGTCGCACAGAGGAGCGTTAAAATATTGGAGACGTTTGTTCGGATTGGTGGGAGACGTTGAGGTTTTGTGTGGGGTGTATATTAATGTACTTGGACAACCACCCGAGATTAAACCAGATTCCCGCTTTCAGCGATTTGATGGTCTTAGCCAGTTTATCAGCGTTTGCACAAAAATTATATATTTGGGTTTTCACTTAAGCCTTAGCCCAGCTCCCATAGACAAATAGACAATTTTTGAAGGGCATGCATTTTGATATTTGAGTGGCTATGTGTGTTGAACAGAGGACAGACTGTATATATTTGCTCTTAAATAATACAGAGACAAGAGTCTAAATGCCAAATAAATAAAATTACATATAGGTACATCAGCCAATTGGTTATCCAGATCAATATGTTCCATCCAGGAATTCGACCCAGAGCAAACAATCGCTTCTGGAAGGGCCATTGACTGACGAACCTAACATTTTATTTTACATATTGCGTTTTGTTTTTTAATCCCTTCTCGTGTCTCTCGTCTCCTTCTTCTTCGCTCATTCGTGTTGTGGTTTCAGCTGATTCGGTCGCGTCTGCCTTTGTTGTAATCTCGCCATTCCACTCTCGACGCACGACGTCAGCCACTGTGCCAATCGTTCAGCATTTTTTGTTTAAAGCGGCTGCCCCGTCCGCGCGTTTGCCGCACATCCCCGACAGCACAGACTCCTCGCAACAGACGCCGCCACCGCCGGCCACCGCCACGCTCCAGCAGCAGCAGCAGCAGCAGCCATGCCCTACTACATACCCAGCTACCAGAAGGAGCTTCCCTACAACCAGTTCCGCTGGGGCTCTGCGGAACGGTGGCGCGTGCACTCCGTCAGCAAGTGGCTGAGCGCCGGCGCCGGTCGCTGGAGCGCCAGCCCCATCCTGGGCTGGAGCAGCTACTCACCGCGGATCTGGAGCGAGAGGATCCGCGAGTGGCCGTGGCGGTGGACGCGCGGCTGGTACGGGCAGTTCCACTCGACGCGCAGCGGCCTGGAGACCTACGACCCCAGCCTGGGCGCGTGGAGCGCTGCCCGCAGGCGGCTCAGCGTGACCCTGGACTCGCCGAACAAGTACATACTGTCACCCTCGCGCGAGTACTGCGTGGGCTCGGCAATCCGCACGCGCCACCACAAGACCTACATGTTCCCCGGCTACAGCGGCACCCTGCACAGCCTGGCCGCCACCAAATCCAACATCTGCGCCCTGCGGTAAGGAACCGACGAGGAGGAGGCGCAGGAGGCGGGGAAGCAGGAGGTGCAGGTGCAGGGGCTATTACTTGGATTTTCATCAATGCCGGGGGAGACCTGGGATACATGCAAATCTGTGGCTTGCTATTGTTTCAAGGGATGGGGGGGGGGCATGCACAACATTAGAGGATGACACGGCCCAGTCAATGTTAAACAAACTTTACGCAAATGTATAATTCTAAGCGGAATGAGTAACGATGGTGGCAATATGATCTGCTCATGTCTATCGTGAATCTGCCCCAGCTCTCGTCCCCCGTGTCTTAGAGTCGTCGATGCGACGCCCATCACGTGATTGCCACCTGTGTTGCATTTTGTTCCAGCAATTTTTGACACTAACGATGGTAATTAAGCGGCAGGGCCGAGCCTTCAGCAGGGGAGGGGGCTCAGCCGCCATAGCCCCTCTCACGACGAATATGCTTACACTCAATATTTTCAAATTGTAACAATAAAATAACATTGGGATTTTATTATTATTTAAATATCAGAACATCTCAGGATTGTGTGCAATGCAACCAATTCAACTTAAACAATACAAAGAACATCAAAACAATAAGTAATGGCTTGGAGGTGGATTGGTGAAACGAGTTGTTTTTTTGAGGGATTTTTCAGTCAAGGAAGTTCAAGGATTGTACCATAATTGTACATTCTACAGTTAAGCATGACGCCGGTATTATATGGCTATATATTGGGGTGGGGGGGGGAGGGCCGGGGCGGGGGAGCAGTAACACGGTAGCTTCGGAATTGCACTGTGATCCTGGTCACCTGAGTGTGATTCCCAAGCAAGGCGAACATAATTGACCGACCCACGTTGTAAAATATGCTCAGACAATCCCCATGGCCACCATCTTGTGGGGAGGCCCTTGTTCAGCAGTGGATTGACAGGGACCTGCATTTGTTTTTGTTATTGCCATTATATGGCTACGACTAGCTCACCACACACCAGTAGATTTCAAGGAATGCAGTTTTATGCCATCACGGTTCCAATTTCCTGCCAGCCACATCAACGTTCCACCAATTCATGGACAGCCAAATATATTCCGTGCATCATATATTAACTTGCCACTGCCATTTGCGGTATATAAAGAAGGACTTGCTTGCCAACTTACGACTCACGACTCGAGGATTAGCCTTGCACATACACCATCTTATTTCTTTATTATATTGAACTGGAAAACAAAGTTATGCTTTGCAGACGGACGTGGATCTGGTGTGGGACACGTGGCGTAGTAGTATGGTGAATCAGACACTCATTAAAGTAACGAAGGAGAATATTGTGGTTTGAGATGTGGAATAGTCCGCAGGAATTGTTGCTCATGGAGCCTGCGTAAGGGTTGATGTATGTTGTCGGCTTTGTCACGTGGGGTAAAACATCCCCTTGCACCTCATCTAGATGCATGCGAGGTGTTTTTGGAAGCTATTTAACAAACAAAAAGTGTCAATGCCACAAGGAAAAAAAGCATAAGACGGGATCTCTTCCGAAGAAGCGGCGTCAAAAGTAAATTTTCAGTGGTTGGTTAAGGAGTGAAATGTATGTTGAGCCACTCTTACAGCTACACTCACTGGCAGTGTGTTTGCATGGATTATCGGTGTTGCAGTTCAGGCAGTCCGCGTTAAATTTGTCTGCGCGGGCAGTACCCTGTCACAATAAGGCTCCCCAAATCACCGTGCCACGGCAAAGCGTTCCCTTGAGCACGGAAGTTTGATGATACTATTATTTTGATGGGGTGCTGCCCTGACTGATGCAAAAACTAAACCTGTAAACATAGAATGAACTTGCATGTTAGTAATGTCTGCAGTCAATGACATTAATTACATTAAATGCCTTAAAACAGTAAGAGTGGCCGTGTGAATGATTTTGAATTTGAGTCGTGATGGCTTGTGGGATTTATTCCTCTCGGTGCCTCGTGGTAGAGTGTCTTGCTTGTGCACTTTGGTGCCAACTTTTCAATCTCAAATAATAATAATCATAGTTATTGCGCTTGAACCAGAAAGGGCCTCTTTGAAACTCAAAACTCTTTGGCATATTCCTAATGGTGAGGAAACTGGAGTAGTCAGAGAAAACTCACATGTAAATGGAGATAACGATTAAATCTCGTATTACTGCAATCTCCCAACCACCTTTGCAGCCCAAAAGTGACAACACCTGGTATTCCGACATCTGATGAGTTCAGGCAGGATATTTTAGTAATCGGATAACAGCACACTTTTGACTCAAACCCATTCCAAATCAAGGAAACAAAAGTCAAAATAATGTTGTGGGCAATGCAAAACGATGGACGCATTAAAAATCGCATCCGCGTATCTCATGGCAAGTCTGCCCACTGCCTTCAGAGTGGAAATTCAAAGCAAAAAATATCGGCAGACGACTATGAAAGCACCGACAAAACCATCTACCACGACTGTGAACTCAACAATTAAACTGAGCCATTGAATAAATCAACGCACATCAAGTGAAACCATTTCCTGGCTAACTACGCATGAAATGGATGTATCAGTTGACATTTCAGACAACCACAATCAAGTAGAACAAACTATTTTGAAGATTGAGAACAAAATCTTCATTATTATATTCTCAACGGTTATTTGTTCCAGTGATGCAGCGATCAGCAACACCGCACTACGAACCTGTCAACTCAAGTTGAATTCACAACCACAGCTGACATCTGTGGCGTGCGTGAGCTCCCACATTCGCCAACCCCCACTAACCGGCGTGGTGAAGTATGGTCAAACAACTGCTATAGGTGACAGGGTGTGTGGAGACCTCTATCCACACAGCAAAGCATTGACAAAAAGTTGTACATTGTTTGCATTTATTATTAAACAGTTGCCGCACTTAGCGAACGCAACCCAAAACACTATCATTAATGTAATTCTACAATTAAATTTGGATTTATATTGCGTCTAAATGTGGCCGCATTTCAGGACGCTGTTCAAAACCAGCGGGCACATTTAATTCAGAGAGAGGTGGTCAATCTTAGGCGAAGTGAAAAGAGAAGGAAGGTATTGAGCCTTGGACGTGAGCAGTGGCATGGGGTCGATAGGGGCATGGGGTCAATAGGGGCATGGGGTCGATAGGGGTATGGGGTAGAAAGTCATGTGTATATGACAAGGGGGATGGAAGGAAGTTCCAGACACATTCAGCCGAACCAACATTATGTCGCATCGCCCAATATAAAAAAAAAATAACACGTAAAAACAAAGTTTTTCACTATAAATTCTTTATATGCGTGGCATCGGCTTTATTTTTTTTATTCATTTCTGTTTTTCTTTAGTAAGAGTTTCATTTTTTAGTGTGTTGACACACATCCAGAATAATTTTCTGTGTTTAGGAAAAATATATGATTGTGTTAGTGAAATTTTTTTTTTCCTAAAAAGTGGAAAATTTTGTAAAAAAAAATTCACAAAAATTAATTGTCACGCACAACGAGTCTGTATGCAAAATGTCAGCTCGATTGGATCACGGGAAGTGGGTTAAAAAACGACCGAAATATTTGCACGGTCGTAAGCGCGCAACAAGCAAGCAAGTGAACTTAATATAAAGGATTTACATTTTTTTTCCTAAAAAGTGGAAAATTTGGGGATTTTCTTTTTTCACGAAAATTAATTGTCACGCACAACGCGTCTGTGTGCAAAATGTCAGCTCGATTGGATCACGGGAAGTGGGTTAAAAAACGACCGAAAGATTTGCACGGTCGTAAGCGCGCAAGCAAGCAAGCAAGCGCGCAAGTGAACTTAATATAAAGGATTTAAAAATGAGACCGACCGCTTTAATTATGCAGATACAGCGAGCAGAAGTCGGGGGGCGGAGGGGAGGAGGTTGAATTGCAGACGTCCCGGTATTGTGACTAAGAATAGAAGGTACAGTTATACACACACACATCGGTGTTCCTGTGAGACGCACCGCAGCCCATTCCTCGCACCGGCCCGCGCCATACAAGGCTCCTCTCTCTCCTGCAGCGAGAGAGAGGGGCCTTGGGATGGATCCCTTTACATCGAGACATCCCCTCGGAGGAACCGGCGGGGAGGGGCGGCTCCGCGAGGCATCGGGGTGCGGCTGCTGTTGTAGGATCCCGCGCTCGGGGAGTATCGAGTTCTTTGTTGCGTGGAGTTTAAAAACAAAATTCCCACACCGGGTCTAAACAGAGAGAGTGGAGAGCTCCACTGTCACTCGCACGGGGCCCCTCTGCTCAGCACATTGAGCCCAATGAGGCCATGACCATTATGGGCACCACGTGGTAGTTCTACTCCAACCTTAACCCACCTTGCTTACCAACCCATTCGCTTGTTCACCTGCCTGCTTGGCTATTCACCTACCTGTCTGTTGTCATGTTTATTTGCTTGCTTACCTGCCTATTCGCCTACCACCTTACCTCTTTACCCATTAATCTACCTTCCTACCTAACTACATGCCTACGTGTCTGCCTGTGTGCCTATTGACCTACCTATTTCAATACCTCCCTGCTTGCTTGCCTTGGTACCTACCTGTCTGCCAACGAAGATGCCTACCTGCTGATCTGTACACATACCTACCTGACTGCCTGCCTGCCGTCCCACCTAACTGCATACCTATTTGTCTGCCTACCTACCTAGTAACCAATCTACTTGCCTACCTACTTGTCTATCTGATTATATGCCTGTCTTTCTGCCTACCTACCTGGTCGCCTACCTACATCTCCCTACCGATGTCACTGCCGATCTGCCTACCCGTCTGAGAGCGTGCTTGCAAGGCTAACCGCAAACACCACCGTCCCATCCACCTCGCCCCACCGTCTCAGGCACATGGGACCCCTCTTTGCCGGCATGACAGGAGCAGGGGTGGAACGGGTGTGAGTTACCAACCAGTGACTAAATGCATCGCTTTGCATCAACGACGGAGTCGTCACGTGACACGGTCACGCGAGCGGTCTGAGATTTAGAGAGCACACGTCGCTTCACGGTGCTGCCTCGGTGCTTCCTGCTGCGTTGAGCGCCTATGTCAGCCGCTTGCCCCAGGGCCTGCGGTGTGATTGCGGTGTGTCTGTGGTGTGTGTGTGGTGTGTCTGTGGTGTGTGTGTGGTGTGTCTGTGGTGTGTCTGTGGTGTGTGTGTGGTGTGCCTGCGGT
>CM025619.2:11482266-11492305 GCA_014621495.2 Entosphenus tridentatus | reverse complement strand
GGGGGGGGGGGTCACAAATCGTCCAAAATCGCGTGACGTCACTTATGGACGGCCCCTATGAACAATACTCTCTTCATTAAGTGCTGTTTATTTGGTTGCTGTGTTTGCATCCGGTCAGGTGACTCAGTGGTATCACAAGCAAGCTCGCAAGCAGGAAGGTTGCAAGTTCAAATCCTGGCTGGGGAGTTGGGCTCCCGTCCACCGTCCCTCTGGGGTTGATAACACCCGTAGCGCTTCGTGGGGAAGTCAACAGTGGTTGACTTCTGGGTAGACTCACCCCCGGCATATGAATTTGGAATTTCCACCAGTGGCCCAGGGCGATAAAGAGCCGACGAGCACTGGTTCGATGGTTGTTTGAGCAGGAAACTACTTTTTTATTTTGTTGTTTTGACTTTGACCTCCAGCTTTCCCCACCTGACGTAGATTAACGCTCCCGTATCACGCTGGTGCTGACCCCTCCACAACTTAGGAGGTTTTCGTGTGTGTGTGTAAGGAGGGTCGGGGAGAGAATTGTGTCTCTGGAGCTAAGATACATACATGCCGCCCTTGCGTCGAATGAATATTACTCAACAACGTTTGAAATCTGATATATATTTCAACAACCACTCGCATCTAAACAGAATTGTCAAAATGTGACCAAAAAAAAAACTCATGGGGGGCTTGGTTTGCGAGTTACAGCGGTAATAATTTCCATGGAAATCATCACAACGACTGTTGACCGTTGCGCCGTCGTGTTTAAACGTGTTCTGTGGCTCGAATGCCACGGCGCCTGACAGCTCCTGCCTAGCGCACACAACCAAGGCAGCCAAAATATTTCTCGCATGATGAAACAGGCAGGGATTCTGGCCTTTGGCGGCTTCAACCGGCTACACCGTCTCTTCTGTTACACATGTTATAATACCTTAGTCAGCTCTCGAATTGATCAATGTTGACCACACCGCACTTTGACAATTCATCACTAGTGGTGTGGAATTTTCAACACGTTCACTGAGATTGCTCCAATGTAATTTCTCACAAAACGATACTGTCACGAGGTGAAATAGGTCATTCCAGGCACACTACATTCTGGAACTGAGGTTGGACATTATGTGAGGGATTTCCCCTGAGCACAATTTATCTTGACAATGGGGAGTTAATGGGCGGTCTTTTTCTTCTTGGTTCTTTCGGTAAAGTCACGTAGAAGGGAAATAATAAAATAATAATAAAACATAAAATACAATTCTCACGACGTTTCGGCCACAACGCAAGCAGCCGTCCTCAGGTGAAGAACAGGGCTGTCGGAAAGACGCTGTCTTTCCCTTCTACGTGACTTTACCGAAAGAACCAAGAAGATGAATTCCTGCAGTCACGAAAGCTTTAAATCGGGTGATCTTTTGTTCGTAGAATATTTAGTGGCTGCAGGTTTTACTTTCGCAAATATCATACAATGTATGATGATAGTTCAAACTTATTTGTTTAACCAGGTGAGAAGTCGACAGGCCGAAATGAGTATCATTCGTAAGAGTGGCTAGGGGCATTAGTCTTCCATTAGGGGAAGATGATTGCTGTTTTGTGTATTCCCGATTGAGTAATCTCCTGCTGGTAATTTTGAAAATTGGGAGATTTTAACCCTGACACCGGCAATACAATGGCAACGCAATGTCATTTGTCAATCCACTGCTGGATGAAGGCATCTCCATCCCGTGTTAGTCATAGGGTTTATTTCACTTTTCTTTCACCACACTGGCCAGTGTGAAGGGACATGGTGGGGGTTCGTGAAGGACGCTCGCAATAACGAGCGGAGAGCCAGGCGGATAATAAGCAGCAAGTTGGTGCAGTAGGGAGCACTGGTGGTGCATCTGTCAGTCATCTCAGTTGCTCAACCCATGGCGCTTGCCTGGGTCTGTTCCGTGACCTGTCAGTGTGGCCTCAAGGTGCACCTAGCCTGGCACCGGCGCCGTGGTGATGTCACCGCATTACACAGTTACATCCGCGATGTCACTGCACAGGTTGGACCCACATTGCATAGGAGGTACCTGCTCAGAGTTTGGACACGGAATGTTTTCACTTGCCAATAACTTCAACTGCACAACAACGCAGCGTGCAAATGATCGTTTTTCTACATTTCATACTGATGATGACCATGACCTCCTTACTGTCGTCAATACATCAGGACGTATTACGTTTTAAAGGCTGGCATGCCCCAACTTGTTGCTATGAGTAATTACATTGTCCAGTTAGCCTCAGCGTATCCACTTGTATGGACTGTTAACAACAACAATTGCCTCTGCCAATGTCTCTTTGAAGTAATTTCGTTCCACTGAAATCTAAATGGTAACTCTTAACCCTCTCCTCTGAAAATAAGTTCTTGAAATTTACATACATTATAACGTGATTCCATCATCCCATTTGTCGTTTTTTTTTATTCTAGGGTCCTGTGTGCTCACGAGAACCAGTATTTTATGGCTGATTAACATCCAGCGATACGTCATTGAAATCTAATTGATAAATATATGTACACCCCTTGAGTGCGTGCTGCCCGTGGACCAGTTGAGATATCACGACTCGCCACTGCTGTTATCCACGCACGGGAGTACAACTCTGGTAGCTGAGTTTCTAATGCACCACCACTCACCTGCCTCCCACCCCCCACAATGAAATCTATGCGAGTCCCAAATATTCACACACACACAACCAGTCACTCAACCCAATGAGTGCCACAAACTCGCCATGGGCATGGGACCAGTGGCACAGCACAATCGGCATGGACCCTGGTGCAAGGAATTAAATGCGGCCCTCATCCCACCGCTCAGTGGCAGGTCACGCTATCTCCTCTGCTACCCCTAAAATGCAGGGTGCTTCAAAAAAATGTTAACACTTACATGGGACTATAGTTTTTAATGGAAAGAGAACGTAGAATGTAACATGCTAACACATGTCATGTTAATAGCTTCAGTAAGTCAGTCTCCACTTGTTCGCCATCATTGTCAACACGCGCCTGGAATCTTCTCCAGGTGGTCTCTATAGCCTGGAGGCTCATTTCTTGTAGTGTTGTTGTAAATTCTCAGATGTGTTAACATTTTTTTGAAGCACCCTGTATGGAACCCCCCCCCCCCCCCAATCAACCGCAAGCCATCCGTGTTGTCGTGATCTCTCAAGATATTTCCCCTTCTCCTCTGCCTATGACGACTGCAGGACAGACACGTTACGCTGTTTCCATTCATCGTCTTGAGATGCGGTGATTTTCGTTGTGATTTCTTTCGTAATCCCCGGGGGGCAGTTGCACCGCCTGCGCACATTGATCAAGACTGAACCGCAATCGCTGCCAGGTGGGGCTGCGGAAGGGATTCCCGAGCCGAGCAAACCCACCGTGTGACTGGTGGGGCGTTGCACCGTGCCAGGCCAGGTGTGACGCACGCGCTGACACGGTGGGCGTGCTGACTCAAGGGAAGTGGAGGAGACACGATTTCGCCTCTGTGAGTAACACCGCTCACCCCAGGCAAGGGATAGGTACGTCACCGTGGCTCCTCCGTTGCGTGGAGAACGACGTTTGGGTGTTTCTCCTCCTACTCCTCCTCTATGACTGTCCTCCTTGGGTCTTCATTCACACCTCTGGGTTCTTCGTCAGCCTTCCTGCCCTGCCCATTTATTACCCTTGAACAAATGTTATACTTGCTAATAAGCAGTTACAACACCTTTTCTCTGATTTAAAAACCCCTCCTCCTCCTAAGCCAAAGACTTGATATTTCACACGTTCATCTCTACCTTGTACCGATGTATTGACAAAAACACTTTAACTTCAGTGTGATTCAAATTCTTGGTTCTTTTGGTACGTGACTTTACCGAAAGAACCATGAATATGAATTCCTGCAGTCACGAAAGCTTTAAATAAAAATTTCAGTGAGATTGTTTTTCAAATGTGCGCCATGCCAGTGTGGCTTTCGGGAGTGTTCCTGTGACTGGTTGATTGGCAGGTTGCGTGTGGTGGGATAGAGCGTGGGTATTCCTTCCTCGTCCGATACATCTGGCCAGCGAGGGGATTCTCCAGAGTTACCTATAGTGGGGAGGCCCTTCCGCCAGCAGTCGCGTGAGCAATCAATTAACAGGGCTGCGTATTTAACTTTTGAGTAATACTATAAATCGAAACTTTATTTTTTATTTTATCAGGTAAGGCCCAATGAGCTAAATGTCTCTTTTTTCAGAAGCGACCTGGCAACAAATGATAGCCCAATGAAGTGGCTTTTCACGTGGAAATTGTAAACAGCCGAATACTCGAAAGGCATGTTGATTCTAAATGCGGAGGAAAAAAAATCCACGCGACCCACAGGGAGAGAGAGACACGCAAACTCCAAATATACAACATGCGTCAGGGTCGGGATCGAACCCACGGCCTCCTGCACACCAGGCGAGGGAGTTCACATCTCCAAGCCACCGTGAATCCGCCCCGTGCTCAACGCTCGCGAAAGAAAGCTGTGACACAAAGCAGCACCAGGGCACAATTTATCTTGTGTTTATTTCAGACATGCTCATCTTGGACATGGGTAGCAATCGGAGGCTCCGCCGTGGCGGCCGAAGCCCGCGACGTCCGTCCGCCGCGCGACCTCCCCGAACGCTTTGGGTGCGCACCCAAACCCCACGGCATCCCCCCCCCCCCCACACACAAACCCTCGCGAGACAGCGGGGTGCAGAGCGACGCGTTACCAACCGACTGGACCACCCAAAACGTACCCGGTCACGGGACCGTCACATCCTCCGTTACACGATCACTTAGTAAAGAGACGAGGAGTTAAAACTACACAGCAGTAATCACGAAGAACTAGACGCATATTATGCCACAAACACTACCGTTACTTTGGACTGCCGTCCGGGTGAACGCGGGGGGGGGGGGGGGGGGGGGGGTCACGTGGCGCCACACGGTGCTCGTGCGGACACCCCAGCCGCGTCCGTCAGATTAACACCAGCCCGGAGTTGAACTTTCAAAGCCCAGCCTGCGAGCTATCTGGTGACTGCGATGGGATCCCACGAGCTCGCAGCAGGCAACACGACTTCTCTGGAAAACAACACCACCCCACCCCCCCCGCCGCCCAACTTGCACATTGATGAGTTTTATATTTGGGGTCGGAGTGAACCTGGCAGCCAGGTGTCACCAGATGCCACGGTTGCCAGAGCGTGGATCAGTGCGGGAAGCAGACGCGGAGGCTGCGAAAGGACTCACGCTCGCGTGACTCCCCATCACGCCGGCGAACGCTTGACCGGCCCGATGCGAGTTGGAGTATCGCTACATTCACGCTCGTGGTGCCACCGGGCGGAGTGACTCGCGCTCTGCGGGACCGGGGGCTGCCAAGTTCACCCCACTGCCTGATTGGCACGGCCCACGTGCACACTTTTGTTGACCAACATCAGGTTAAGGGAACTTCCCCGGAGCAGGGCGGTGTGGGTATCAAACTGAAGAGGGACGGGAACCGATTGCCAGGGGAACGTGTCGTGTTCCACGGTGCCATGTGGTATCATAAGCACGAACGAAAAATACCTGTTTCGGATATTCCTCCGCTCTTCTTCCGATGAAATAAATTGTGTTGAAAATGTAACCGCCAATACAGAAAAAAAATGCGCGTATTCTTCTTGGACGTTCAATATTTTGAACGTCAAGGTCTGGGAGGGAGGAGGGCCGCGTGGGGTCGGATAGAAATTTGGCAAAGTGGGGAAGCCGACCAGCACTGAGCGTTGCAGGCATCCATGAAATTTGTAAGTTTTAAATCTGCCACCTTAAATACGTTTAATCTTAGCCCTGCAGACTGTTCAACTTAGGAAGGACAAAAAAACAACTATCTTCTAATTGTGCTGATAAAGCAGAGGGCTCATATCGTTAACTGTCGATTGGTAAAGACCACAAGCGTATTTTGATCTGACGGATCACAACATTATCATTCACTGAATTGATGTGTAGGACGCCTGCAACTCATGTGGTCAGCTTCTCCCCGCCTGCCATTGCTTCATTACCACACAAAACACGAATATTGCTGTGGTAATCCTTGACAAGTGGTTCGTAATCGTGTTTCTAAGCTTTCAAAAGCCAACGTTTGGGTAATAAATAGTGTGTATGCATACACACGTACATACATACGCACACCAACGTACACCCATATTACACTGGGGCTCAGGCCTCCTGAACCTAAAGTTAATGTTCAGGTCGAGGTATGCCATCCAGTTCACTTGCGAGTGACACACACACAGCGACAGACGCCTCCAGCGCCGTTTACACCGTGGCACGGCACTGTCGGTCGCTGCACGTGTGTTCTCTAGCTGTTACAATGACGACGCTAATGATTATTATGTTCGCATGGGCGGCACCACCGTTGCTGTAGGCGAGAAGCTTTAACGGGACTCTGCAATTGGTGGGGGGAATGAAGGATCAAGTGGTGGGGGGGGGATGTTGGAGCCAGAGGGTGGCTTTGTAACATTGCGATAAAATCGTACGCCAGACAAAATCACCGATCAGAGATTTGGTCATTGTGGATCGTTAACCGAGATCAATTGTGTCGAATCCGCTCTGTCCATCCGTAACAACAAAACAAACATCAAAAATACCGGGGGCTCATCGCAATTTGCGGATTCATCGCTGCGTCGATTGATGGACGAAATCGATCGAGTCATGATGATTGGCAAACATCATCGGCAAGATCGGTGGTGCCGTAGCAGAGCCCTTTCATTGTTACCGCAGCGCAGCCGCAACGTTGGGAGCTAAAACGACGATCAGAATTGTCCGCGTGGAGGCGTTGTAGCTGAAGGGAAAAGGAAGATGTGGGGAGTGGGGTGGGGGGTTGCATCCCTGTCTTAGTTGACAATCCTTGTCCTTTATTAACCCAGCCCCCTCTCACGGTGCGTTAAAAATGAACCCACGATAGATTTAATTTTAGCATTGAAACGCACGTTCGATAATGAATTAATTTCTGTTAATTGGCTTCTACCCCCATCTACAGGGATATTATTTTGGAGATTAAGATGAAGTCTGTTTGATTCCCTCCCTAGTTTGCTACATCGGGGGGTGGGGGGCAGGCAATGCCCCCCTGCCTCCACCCCTCCGCCCCCACTCCCCCCATCGTGGCGCCGCCTATGCACGTTCGATATTGGAAGTGAGCACTAAGAAAATGAGCACACGTTCACCACACAGCAACCAAATGCTACGGGGTTGCTTAAATGACACGTACCTATATATCAACTGAGTTTATATACAAAAAAAACATTAAAATATTGATGACAAGCTGTTACGTACTTTAATTGTAATTCAGTTTTTTTTTTACTTTTTATAATTACTTTCTGTATGCTTCTAAAATAACTTTTGGTTAGCTGTTTCACTTCCACTTTCAAAAGAAAAGATAACTGCGTAACGTTGGCTCTGGTTTGCGGGGCAGTCAGAGGGGGGGTGGTGGTGGGCAGTGGCGTTATACGCTGGGTGAAGTGCTACCCAGTGGGGAGGCCGCAGCTTGTTGGGGGGGGGGAGGGGTGTGAGTGGGGCTTGGGAAGGGCAGCAGGGCAGCGCTCACAGGGAAGGGGCAGTGGGGGTAGATGGAGTGGGTGATCTCAGCAGCCCCTGCCCTCTTTGGGGGGCGGGGGACTGGGCAGCAGGGTAAGGTTGTAGGACTTGCAGCAGGACAAAGGCTGGGTAGCTGGACTTGGCCCTTGCCCTGGCTCAACTTCTCCTCTCACCCGGACAGCTCTTCCTTCAGCTCCTTGTTCCTACGCACCTCCATGGCATGCCTCTCCTACAAGCACACACACACACACGCGCGCGCATGAAGCGAATTCATACACACATTCAACAATGCGCATGAACACGAATACGGCGACACGTGCTTGAATGTATAAACAAGTGTACACTTCTTTTTGGTTCTTTCGGTAAAGCCACGTAGAAGGGAAATAATAAAATAATACAAATAAAACAAAACATTAAAATTCTCACGACGTTTCGGCCACAACACAAGCAGCCGTCCTCAGGTGAAGAAACAGACCTGTCGGAAAGACAGCGCTCCAATGAACACTGCTAAGCTTGGCAGCGTATTTAAGCTGGGTGGAAGGAGCAGAGCGCCTTGACAAAGGAGTTTACATTTCAACAGAGGAATTTATCATAGAAGTAGCTATGATAATGTGAAAGATTAGCATGATGTTAAAGTGAAAAATTCGCATGCAACTGGGAGATTAGCATGATGTAAATGTGAGGAATTAGCATGTAACTGGTCACGGAAGTGGCTATGTTAAAGTCAGAGTTTACATATCAACAGAGGAATTTAGCATATTGACGCTAAAGAACTGCAACTACCCAACTATCATACAATAAACCGATGTGAAAGAACTAAATATAAACTACATCAATATAATCAATGTACTCAATATATTCTCCAATAAGCTGAGTTATTAACATTAAGTAACTGGGTATACGCTACTTATGCGCACACAAGTGCGAACACTTCCCTCAAATAACCTGTGTAGGTTGTTGGGGCAAGTGCTGTTAGAGAGCGCCTGCTAAGTCCTCCGTGGTGCACAAGGGAGTGGTGTGGCCAACACCGCACTGTGACCACCTTTCGTGTCCGCATTGCTGATGTTTACACACCGCACCATGTGGAGGACTCATTTAAGGTTGAGCTGACCCCGAAAACGAAACCATTTTTTAAATCCTTTATATTAAGTTCACTTGCTTGCTTGCTTGCGTGCTTGCGTGTTTGCTTGCGCGCTTGCGCGCTTACGACCGTGCAAATCTTTCGGTCGTTTTTTAACCCACTTCCCGTGATCCAATCGAGCTGACATTTTCCACACAGACTCGTTGTGCGTGACAATTAATGTTCGTGAAATTTTTTTCCAAAATTTTACACTTTTTAGGACAAAAATATTATATTTAATTACCAATTGCTTAATGCTGGCATGCAATCATCTGACCCATAGGTGGCAGCCATCTCAAGCCAGAGGACGAGAGGACTCTAGCCGCCACGCATATAAAGGATTTATAGTGAAAAACTTTGTTTTTACGGGTTAATTATTTATTATACCAGGTAAGGCCCGCTGAACTATATAGCTCTTTTTCAGAAGCAACCTGGCCACAAATGATAGCTACACAAAGTGGCGTATCACGTGAAAATGTATAGCAGCTAAATACTCCAAACGGACGTTGATTCTAAATGTGGAGGGAAAAACCGGGGAACCCGGCGAAAAATCCACGCGACCACGGGCAGAGAGAGACACGCAAACTTCAAATATACAGCAGGCGTCAGGGTTGGGAACGAACCCACGTCTCTTGTATACCAGGCAAAGTAGCTAAAATCTCTACAAAGGCAGAGTTTTACTTCTATATTTGGGGGGGGGGGGCCCCGGCTTCGCTCTGTCCTTCACATTAGGCATCGGGGGTGCATGTAATTAATTTCTATTAAATATTAATTGCAAACTACTGAAAATAAATTAATATAGGTGCCCAGTTTGGCCGGGGGCGTCGCCCCTCTGTGCCCCAAACTTCACCCATGCATCTCAAACCTCGGAGACCCAGGACCGGTTGAGACATCACCACGCTCGCCACGACGCAGGGGGGCAGGGGGGGCAGGCAGGGGGCAGGGGGGACCCCACCTTCTCGCGCAGACGCTCCATGAGAGCGGCCAGCAGAGCCTCGCGGTTCTCCTTGTTCATCTCCATCTTCTGCAGCAGCTTCTCCTCGGCCAGGCGGCTGAAGTTGTTGTTCTCCTCGAGCACCTTCTGCACGACCTCCCGCTCGTGCTCGCGCTTCTCAGCCAGCTGCCGCAGCACCAGCGCCTCCTGGGACTGAGAGGCCGGAGCGGCGGGGAGGGGGCGGAGGTCAGGAGACGTGGGGGGGGGGGGCTTCATGATCTCTGGCCCTTGCCAGAGTTCATGGTCCCGAGTGCACGGCATGTCCGACGTTTCGTTCCAGGCGTTGGAAGTAAAGGAGCACGTGGACCGTTACCTTTCGCCCCTCTTAACCGCACCGTTGCCTCCCTCCTCTCCGAACCGCACCATTACCTTTCGCCCCTCTTAACCGCACCGTTGCCTCCCTCCTTTCCGA
>CM025619.2:11440633-11482256 GCA_014621495.2 Entosphenus tridentatus | reverse complement strand
CTTTCGCCCCTCTTAACCGCACCGTTACCTCCCTCCTTTCCGAACCGCACCGTTACCTTTCGCCTCTCTTAACCGCACCGTTACCACCCTCCTCTCTGAACCGCACCGTTACCTCTCGCCCCTCTTAACCGCACCGTTACCTCCCTCCTTTCCGAACCGCACCGTTACCTTTCGCCCCTCTTAACCGCACCGTTACCTCCCTCCTCTCCGAACCGCACCGTTACCTCTCGCTCCTCTTAACCGCACCGTTACCACCCTCCTCTCCGAACCGCACCGTTACCTTTCGCCTCTCCTCGGCTGCCTCCAGCTTCTTTTGGATCTCCCCCAGGGAGAGGTCGCGGCGCTTAGACCCAGTCGGGGAGCGGTCCGGGGAGAGGTCGGACGACGGCGGCTTGAGGATCACCTCGAAGGCCTGGCCGGAGGCTCGCTTGTTCAGCTCCTTCACCTCCATGTCTGCGGCGTGACACCGTGACCGCGGGCACAGCACAGGGTACGCGACGTAACACGGCACGCACGCATGAACCACATGCACTGGGTGAAGCCATAAGGTGAGGAGGGCTGACCTACAAAATTGGACCTTAAAGGGTAGAACCTATTCTTATTTTTTCATACTTTGATACTGGCAAACGTCGTGATTTATTATTTTATTTCTATTATTACTTCTATTAATTTTGTTTTTATTTTTTTCCTACGTGACTTTACCGAAAAAGCCTAAGAGTATGAATCATTGCAGTCACGAAAGCTTCAAATCTAAAACAAGGTCCCATTGAGTAGCTGCTCACCCCGAGCTATAACTGTTCTGATAGTGGCATTGCCTTTCTGCTGTTCGCCTTTTGGCGTCCTCTGGTCTGACACTGGTGAGGCCAGGCCCTGAAGAAGGCTGTCTCTGGTGTAGATCAATTAGTTTCAAAGACAAGGGGCCGTCCATAAATGACGTCACATCAAAATGCGCAACTTTAAATAAATATAGACAACACGTTCTAACTTAATTAAATAGACTTTTTAATAAATGTTTTCTCCTACAACATTAGAGTGCACATTAAATACGCACTACAATGACAATAGTTTAAAGCGATTTGAAGCATGTTCTATTTTTGGGGGGGGCAGAGCTTTGTGACGTCATATTTGAGGGGGGGTCTGACTTTTTGTGACCCCGTGTGCCGAAGGGGGGGGGGCGGTCAAAATCGTCCAAAATCGAGTGACGTCATTTATGGACGGCCCCCAATGCCTCAAATATTATCAGAGCATTTTTGTTTGCATGCTCACCACAAGTAATGTGCGTGGTTAATGCGGACTTGATTCCTTGCAAAAAAATTATATTTGGTGTTCGAACATCTTAACACCTGTTTTATTACCGGGAAGGGTCAAACCTACTCTTATTTTCTCACTTCATGTCCCGTGTTACTGCTTCGGCCTTCAAATAAAAATTTATTGCGATTCCGTCACAGCAGGTGGCAGTGTCGCGTTGGCTCACAGCATCGCCTTGACCGCGACGGCGCCGTGAAGGAAGCCAAAGAAGAGGTCACACGGGAACGAACGGGCCCCATTTTGTGATCTCAAAACGTTGAAAATGTTCCCGTGGCCACATTCACGACTGGCAGAGGAGGCTGCCGTTTACTGTCAACATTGCGATACTTAAAAAAAAACAATGCACACGTTCCCCACAATTAATGATCAGCCATGTCTTACATCCCTTTAGGCCTCGGCAAGGAAAGGTAATTTACCCTTTTTACCGGGTAAAATGGTAAAGGTAAAGGGTAGGGTAGAGGTAGCGTGGAAGAATTACCCGGTAGGGTAAAGGTAACGCGAAGTATTACCCGGTAAATACCTTGTTTACCGCTCGCTAAAAACTCTGTGGCGCAGTCCGTGGCCTCCATTTAAAATTTGAATCATCGAGAGTATTCTATATTAATGAAGCGCTCTACCTAGCATTTTTTACCTGTTATACACCTTTTTCATGTGTAGTAGTACCCCAGTAATTACCCTGTAATCGGGTAATTTGTATGGGGTA
Organism: Entosphenus tridentatus; assembly: GCA_014621495.2. Classification (NCBI taxonomy): domain Eukaryota; kingdom Metazoa; phylum Chordata; class Hyperoartia; order Petromyzontiformes; family Petromyzontidae; genus Entosphenus; species Entosphenus tridentatus. The sequence goes on along the minus strand of CM025619.2, from coordinate 11,480,245 downwards.
AGGGTAAAATGTAGGGTAAAGGTAGGCTCGTTGCTTTTGACCTTATACCTTTTATCTTACCTTGCTAAGGGGTAAAAGGTAAGGGTAGAGGGATTGTATTGTGGTAAGGTAAAAGTAGGCTTGTTTTTACCTTTTACCTAACCTTGCCGAGGCCTACATCCCTGACGGTGTGGCGAGGAGAGTTGACATGTCTTACATACCTGTCAACCCATACGGTTTACCCAGTATTATTGCACAGGGAAATTTAGTTTTCGGGTCCATACTGCGTACAGCCATTTCAACACGGCCAAAAAATGTGTCTGCGTTTTTCCCTTGTGATGGGACTTTGTAGGATGGACGTTGAGATTTATAAGGGCACGGGGTGACCAATAAGGTCTGAATTGGGTCTGTAATAAGGTAGGGCACTGGTAAGGGAGTTGCGTTGGTGTGCGGTGTTTTTTCTGCAATCATTTGCTGTCTTTTCTTGGATTTTCCGTTTGCACTTAGTCACATATTCACTTTAAGATGTTTTTTGTTCATGTTATTGTTTGTTGCGGTTGCACCCGATTCAAGAGCCGAATGGCTCACAGGGCTATACCTAATAAATGAACTTGAACTTGAACTTGACATGTACGAGTTTATCCACTGCTGGATGAAAGCCTCCCCACGCCGTCACCATCCCTCACGCTCCGGTGTTGCGACCATCCATCTCATCCCTCCCCCATCAACTAATCTCATCGCTCCATCTCCACGGTGGTCAACCCCTGGCTAGACGCGTTCTCTCCTTCAGCTGCCAATTCAATCGCCAGTCGGTGTCCGTCCACCACCGTCCTCTCTTGTGATGTGCCCTACCCAAGCCTGCTTACTTTTTCTTAACTGTCTATATGGTGTCTTTGAGATGTGTATGTTTTACGATGTGAAAGTTTTGCGAGTAAAAAATATATATGTATTCTTGCGTTGTAAAAAGTGATTATTTTGTTTCTGAATCCCTCTTACAAAAATGCGATTTGCTGTCTTGTACTTATTTAAACACAAATCCATTTAAAAAAAACAGAGACTTAGTTCCAATAACAGAGGTGTTAACGATTCACCTCCATGTCTCTACAACAACATTCCATCTAGCTCCTGCTCGTGAGCTGATCTCTGTTCCATCTCCAAGGTGGCCGCCGTCCTCGTGGGTACTTTCCATCTCTCGGCTTCCATTCCACTGTTATCCTTGGCTATCAGCCCACATCCCTTCTATTCCTGCCCAAACCCACTTTTAACAGTCGTGATATCGTCATCTGTTCCTCTACGCGTCTCTAAGTTGAATACCAATCGTGCACGTCTCCTCGCTTCTTTATGCAATTATTATTTTATTTCGCCTAAAAAGGTGTATCACACGAGGTGTGCGCAGTGTGCAAGTTGCATCTCGCAAGACGCGGTGTGTGAGACGCGGTGTGCGAGTGACACCCACCTGCGTATTGGTAGATGGAGTTCTTGTGTGGCTCCGAGTAGAAGCACGAGCACAGGAGGGACAGCATGGAGAGCTCCTTCATCTTCTCTTTGTACGCTGAGGGCAGCACGGACGGTGAGTGCCAGGGGACACATGAGATGGTTCAAGTTCAAATACAATTAATTGAGTCAATTTACTGCGTTCCCAACTCACTTTTTACATAAGTCTCAGTTATTCCGACGAAACCTATTGGTAATATTGATCGGGGGATGAAAATGCACACGTCCTTCCAAATAAATCGTATACTGGCCATACTCATAGGTTGTTTATCATTTACCAAATAAGTCGATGGAAGCTACACGTGACAGATTTAAAACGATTAAAGTTATAATCAGGACGCGACTATGAAAGAAAAGCACTGACCGCAGCACACAATGCAAATAGTCGCCAGTAAAGTGATTTAAAAAAATGCATTAAAAAGGTCCTAAATATACCGTGTTCGAATTTTTAAGTGGTGGAAAAATTATTTGTGCGCTGTACTATGATTCTGGCAACCTGAGTCTGATTCCCAGCCATAGCTTAGATCAATAACAAGTAACATATCTATGGGACCCTGTTTTTCCAGTATCAAAATGATGAAAAAAAATGATGGGCTTTGCCTTTCCCAGTGAATGCAGAGTGGATGCATTGTAACAGCTCTCTATTTGCTGTTTGAACATCTTAACGCCTTTATTGTTGCCGGAAAGGGTAAAAAAAAGCCGATTCTTTTTTTTATTGACAAGTGATATCTTAACTAATGAATCCTGCGTCCCCCCCCCCTCCACCTTCATCAACCAACTCTGACCAGTGTGACCGGTGAAGTATGGTCAAACAGCCCCCATAACACTGTGTGGAGAGACAATTATCCAGCTGACAAAGGGATGAAGATTACATCTTTCGTGACTGCAGGAATTCATACTCCTTGGGTCTTTCGCTAAAGTCACGCAGATAGGAAAATAATTTTTAAAATCACGACGTTTCGATCGCAACACGAGCAATCGTCTTCAGGTGAAAATAATCCAGCAGGCGGACTGCTGAATCAGGAAGAAACACGTGACATTACCGAAAGACTCAACGGAGATGAAGATAATTACGTAAGTTATTTCTCCTGCGTGGTTGGCAGGAGAGAGGGCCAATGCAGCAAAATCAATTGTCGTACTGTACTGCATTTATATTCTCCCGCGTGTATGCTCCCCCCCGCCTTCACCAAACGGTCAAATAACCCCCACGACCCACACGACCCTCATCCAGTAGTGGATTGACAAAAGGGCTGGACATGTTCGAACACGGACCCCAAAGCACCTCACCACCATCATTTACAATTCGAGTACTCGAATTGTAAATGCTGTGGGTTTGCTCTCCAACACGCCGGTGTGCTGAACTAGTAAGGCATGTGCATGTTTTGTTTACGTGACAACCCTTATTAATTGGCTGTGTCGAGTGGTGTTGGGTTTAACGATACATTTATATTTACGCGATCTAACCAAAAAAAAATCAGAACTATTGGTCTTGAAAGCCTGCCTGTTAAACTCACTATCATTAACACTGCCATATAAAAACAATAAATGGCCCTAAGCCAAGGATACTGGCGTCTACGTTCTGCAGCCACTTAAGTTAACTTCAATTATGTATGCAGCGGGGTGATGATATCTGTGCCTCGGGTTGCACCGTCGCCCATCAGGAAAATCTGCCATCGTCATTGCTCACGTGCCAAATATTGCCCTTCAAAAGTTCGGCTCAAACAAATGCCGCCAAGAGCAGCAGGAAATCATCAGGCTCCCCCAAACACATTCCTCCTGCGGAGGGAGCTGGTAGTAACGTTGGGTTGCTCGGTCAATGGCCAGGGTCAACGGCGGCGTGGTGTATTCCACAAATATGGCCGACTTTGAGGGCGGGCACAAGCCGGCGTGAGTAGGTTAAACGTTGAGTTTTATAAGGGCACCACGGGGTGACCAGCCCCTTCCAACCCAGCCCCACCCCTCCCACCCAGCCCCACCCTCCCCACCCAGCCCCTCCCCACCCTCCCCACCCAGCCCCTCCCCACCCTCACCTCCCCTCCCAGCCCCTCCCTCCCCAACCAGCCCCTCCCTTCACGACGGACGGACACAATAATCCCCTGTGGGCTGGTGTAACCAGGAGGTGCCAACCAGTAATACTAGAGGCACTGTAATGCGATGGTGGAACACCTTCCACGCGTTGCGACTTAGTGGGAGGTCACTCAGTCTCACTCATTCTTCTCTGGCAGATGCGGACGGATACCTCATGCACAAATGGACATTTCAAAAATCTCATGTGTGCGGCTGTGGTCACCCAGAAGAGACTATGGAACATATAACGAACACAGCAATACACTCCGCGCTACTCCTGACGCAATTATCTGGCTCAACCACAATGTAAAATTATAGTTGTTGCTCTACGTCATCAGCCATACAAAGGAAAATAAGATTTTTTTAAATCTAATGCCCTCATAGTCGAGAACACCCTGCCGACCACATGGCCCTGTTCAAGTTACGGATGAGTCGGTGGGATAATGTGACCAGTTGGACGGGACCTCCTACGAGAGATGCTGAAGATCACCAAAGATGGGAAAACATCCGTCATAGGTATCCACCTTTAAGGCTCACACAAGATGGATATGACTGACTGCCCCTCTCTTTAAAAAAAAGTCCCCATTATTTCTGCACATCGTCTTGAAATGCTGTTGCATTTAGATGCGATCTAAATCTCCACATCGTATTGTATTGAAGATAAGGCCTACATTGATATGAGCGGTCACAATTATTGTTTTCATGCTCAGTGGTTGTTACTGGATTCCTATCTACAGTAGAATTGCTTTGGTAGAACAGCTTTTGCTATAGCCTTGGCTATTATACTTTGTGTAGAAACCCAGTAACAATAGCTAAAGCCACATAAATCTAGATTTGTTTGAGTAACATTGTTTTCTAAATGGAATTGCCTCGTTTAAACAGGCACACATGGAATTGTTTACAACGCATTGTGCACTGTTATGTGCTTAAATAGAATCCATCACGTGCAGCTTATTTTCATTTAAAGATTGTTGACCGACTTGTAAAGGGCCCTGGAAACGGCGCTGTATGAATCCGAAATAGAAGAGAAAGGAATTTAAATTACAAAATAAAATACTTACCCAATAGGCTAATCGGATAACAGTTGGAAAGCACATATACAGCACATGTGTATTCATCCTATCGATCATGAGCTATTTTTTAATCCATAAATGAAACGGCACTTATTCAAACGAAATAGCCAATTGGAAAGCGAACGTGTTTCTCCTGTCTCACTGCTTGAGAGAAGCTCATATCTCTACGCCCATCCCAGCAAGGTCATGGTCAAGATCGAGATGCCATCATAGCCACTTCTGTTGATGCCACCACATCGCTTCCTTCCTTCTGCTGGACAGAGAGCCTTTCACTTCGTCGTCGCTGCAAACCCGACACCCAACCTCCATCGTGCCCTCACTCCCTCCCCCCTGCTGTGGACGGATCAGCATGCGCACAATCACTCTGACGTGCCCGCCAGCAGTGGCAGCGATGGGCATGAGCAACCCAAGCAAAAGCTTTGAACTCCCAGGTAGCTCAAGAAAATCCACAGATTCTTGACAAAAGGGGTGCATGAAATGTCATCTCAAATGGAGATCCTAATAACCGCGCAAATGTATTAATATACAAGGCAAATTGATATCTCTCATCTCCGGCTTGTCCGCATTTATCTTCCCCTCGCCTCACTACATCTGTTTTTTTGTCGAAATTTCTCTCTATATCTTGTCTGAATCTCTACCATCTCGCTAGGATTGTGTACATTGAAATGGGGGGGCTCAGAGGGCAACCCTGGAACCCCCGCCCCCCACCCCAGCGTCAATGTCGACACTGGCTGGAGGGAGGCGTCAAAGGATGATGATGATGATGGAGAAGCGCACGTCAGGGGGACAATGCCTGGCAACGCCAGGGCTGCCTGCACGTGGAGCAGAACCAGGGGCAGTGGAGCCACGGGAGATGTCAAACGTGGGAGGGAAGGGGGTCGGGTGGGGGGGGATTGTGAAGGGCATGAGGCAGATCCGGCGAGATTCCTCGCACTATCATCCGCGGCACCGTTGCCTGCCGTGGTCAGATACACGCTGTGGCTTTGACTCTAGTCTTTATCGCGAGGTGGACACACTGGGTGCCCACACAGTGGTGGTGTGTGGATTTTGTTGGTTTGTTCTCCGCTCTTTGTTGAAACTAAATGGCTGTTTATACGATAACGCTGCTGCTGCTCGTGGCCTTTTGAAGCTGCGTTTATGATACCGTTTTTTGGTTCAAGTGGGTAATTCACATTTTATATGTCGATGTTGAATAATGCGTACAAATGTTTTATTGATGATACGCAGTTTTTTTAAAACAATAATTAAATGTATTCAATAACGTCTCACTGTGCACTAGTTTTAGGTGGCTCCTAGTTTTAGATGTATGTTCCATTTCCAACATCAGAAGGAAATCCCCACGTACAAGGGGATAACGATCAAAATTTTACTGACAATTATTCAAAAACTAATTTTCTATACCGCCACTTCCTGGTCCACCTCGCATCACAAATCTGCGTTATCCACCGACCCCTCCTACCTTGAAAGTACTGGATCAAAGAAAGATGTGCACCACGACACTCAGAAAATATGTTTAAAGATTGTGCAAATGTAAATATCTTCAATTTGCTTAAGGTTTCCATTTTGTGGAGTTTCGACCTGTGCGGAATGTGCAAAGGAACAGGTGTGACGATTTCGATTTAAAGCTTTCGTGACTGCAGGGATTCATCTTCTTGGTTCTTTCGGTAAAGTCACGTAGAATGGAAACAATAAAAATAATAAAATAAAATACCGAAAGAACCAAGAAGAGGTGTGACGATCTAAATGGCTTTTGTTATAACTCCGTAATTAATGCATTTAATTTTCACCGCCTTAAAGTCTTATAGTGGCCATGGGTGCCAATAATTCACATTACGATGACGTTGATGGCCTTGATGATTTCAATCAAGTCTGCACTACTCTACGCCAATGTCCCCCAATGAGTTGTGGCTGCCGTCTAATGGAGCAGATTTACTGAAGCCAGTGTCTGACGGCGATGGAGGCAAAGTGCTCCACGTGACAGAGAAGCATCTACCCGTTTCTTCACGCCCCGTGCCGTCACGCGGGCCCCTTTCACCTCACGCGGGTCCCTGCCCTCAGCTCGTTTGTCATACCTCGCCGTGGAAACATAAATGGATTATTGGATCCAGGGTTGGGATTCTGACCCCCCGCCCCCCTCCCACCACCACCACTCAGCTCAGATGGTTTCCCCGGTATCACATGACTATCCGGCCACTGGATTCCATTTAAACCGCAGGGGAATACGCCATTGCATTAAAAATGTATACGCTCGTGAGAAGACCTCTGCATCAGCCAACTCTGCCTTGCACTTTGGAATCTAGTGTTTATATTGTTCATTATTTTAAGGAAGCCAACATTCCATCATCTGATCTTGATTTGAAGCTTTCGTGACTGCAGGAATTCATACTGTTTGGTTCTTTCGGTAAAGTCACGTAGGTATAAAATAAAATAAATCACGACGTTTCGGGCGCAACAAAAGCGCCCATCGTCAGGTGGGAGAGCATGGTTTGCTGCTGATGCATTACCGAAAGAACCAAAGAATATTGATTCCATCATCTGTACATAGCACCGTGAAATGTGTTTGTGATCAGGGTGGACTACATTCTGTGTATTATCTTCCACGCCAAAATGAGATCATATCTATGATCTTTACAATGGTCTTGTTCCAGCCTAAATCTCTCTGGCTAATCTCTACTACCCTATTCATACACTGTACTCTGCTCGAGTAACCAATGTCTCCTGGTGAAACGCAGAGTGGAGCTTAACCCTGTGGAAGGTAACTTCTTCTGCTCTGGTGCCATTTCTGAACTGGATTCCCTCTTACTCATCCACTCTCTCTCTTTAAATTCACACCTAATACATTATTTTTTGCCTCTCCAATAATAATATCCGCAACGGTTCGCCCACCTCCATAATCGCCACCTCCTCGCCTATCTCCCGATCATCACTCCTTCGCCTATCTTGCAATTAGAAATGTATCTTGACCAACATTTTCAGTTTCACATTCGTGTGCCTGGGAACGTCAAATCTGTTATTTTAGAACTTACGTAACGCACACTGAGGCTCGTGAGCCAAGGGCAACGTTCAAAACAAAAGCAAGCGAGTAAATAGATTGCGCCCCTCACTTTGGACAGCGTTTAGACACACAATTGCAATTAGACACTTTGTATTCTTCAAATTGTATTGAATTTCATTGTATTGTTGACTTTTGAGGCCTACGAAGCAAGGTGCCTCTCATCAGCATGCGTTGGCCTAAAAAAATAACGATGTCTCGTCCACACAGTTTGATGTCTGCTGTGGTTTTGGTGACAGTTTCGTTGACATGCGGTGTTCATTCAGCCCCTGACACAATTCAGAGCAATCACATTGCAGAGCTGATCTCATCTGATATGAGGCCACCCAGAGACAAAATGGCCTTGACGCATCGACTGATAATACTCTCCTGTATGTAGAGTAATAATATTGTACATTGCCTGCTGAAAAGGTACAGTTGTAATACTATTTATGAAGGTTTGTTTACAGTTGTTTTAAACAGGAAATGTATTTATTTCATAATATCTACAATGCGGTAATTCACATTTTCTTGAGATGCCGCTATTTTTAGATTCTATGCAAACCCAAATTGTAATTCCCAGCCATCATATATCCTAGCGTATCTCTGCGAGACATATGCTGTATACTGGATATTATTTGTAGAAATTACATGTTGGCAGTCACCATACTTAAGTTCAAAGCTTGCTATATTTAGGGTAAATCTTGCTGTGATTATGATGATGAGAGGCTGGAATATGGCTTCCCTTGCTTTGACATTTCAGTGCCAAGATGGCTGCGCGTGTCTCCCACACCAAGGCCACCAGTCCATGGTAACTGTAACGCCGCTCACCTCCGAGAATGCGTTTCCGCAGATTTCCTACCCCAATTAGCGATCGCCGGCAAGTGTGGATGGCCCGCTGTTTTGTATACAACCTTGTTTTAACGAATAACGCCGTAGCCGAGGACAGAAGCGGTAGCCCTCAGAGACTGTGTTTGGATCGCTGCAGTGTATCATCGGATCCTGTCACAAATGCATTTATCACAGGGGCTTCAACAGGCTCATTTGAAACCAAGATGCTCGTGTTCGTGCGAACCTCCCTTCTTCGCCGATGATAGCGGACATGCGCTCTACGAGCAAAGATAAAGCAATTCACCTGCACGCAACACTCGGCATGCATCGGAAGGGGTATGAACAGCGGAAAATATCTTAATGCTGCGGTGACGAAGATATATTTAATCAATTACATTACGCATACCAAGACGAGATTACGCGAGGGATGAGAGGCGTGCATGGGCGCTTAGGTAAAATCTGAAATGTGCGATATTAATACATCAAGATAATGGAATCCTTAGCCTGGCAGATATTTGGATTTATTGACAATAAGGGGCCCATGCGACACGTTGCACAAAATGGGGTCAGGTGGAGGCAGGGTGTGAGGAAATCGTTTTGTTTTTACTTTTCATTTCAGAGATTTGCAGGGTTGTTTTTTTTTTACTAAAAACGCTCCTACAGCTGACAAACAAATGAATCCAATATCGTCTCCGCGCACATGGACAGGAGGCTCGGGGCCAGCAGAAGCCACAGTTATGAGTAGCCACACATCACGACAGCTGCTCTAAGTGGGAGGGGGGCTGGAGGTGGTCCAATATGTACGTTGAACTTCTTTCGCGCCATACGTAGCCAACCGTTAGAATCGGAGGTGCGGGGAGGGGGACAAGAAACTAAACACAAAACGTGGTTCTAAAGAAATGCGTTTTCAATATGGATTCAATATATATCCTCTGCTGCAGTTTCATACCGTATCTTAAGTCCACAATGGGGCATCAATTAACGTATCGTTATGACGAGGAACTTTACGACTTTTAGTGGCAAAAATATGCTTTAATGTGGGGGTTTCCTAGCCTCTTTTTCCGTATTTCCAAAGGTTTAGGAACCCCTTGTAGCATGGTTTGACTGGTCCTTGTTTTGTTTACTAGAATGCAGTATAAATGGCCGGATTTTCACGTAAATTTTTCGTCAAAAGCCAGCAAAGCACCATCTGTGTCGTGACCATCACTTACAGACACGAGGGCATATTCTTTACATCAACCGTTGACCCAAACAATAAGATTACACCACGTGCATTAACGTAACGAGGCTGCATTTAGGCGATCGCACTATCGTGGTGCCGCTAATTTGATTGAGACCATGTTTCGTCTCGCTCCTTAGTGCATTGCACACGAGCCTTGCATGCTGATTTTTCCAGTGAATGCATCCCGGGTGAATTGAAGGCCCTGAATTCCATTAAGAGCAAATCAGTGGGTGAGCTCTGCCTGTCGATAGACATTTGTTTGATGTGGGGTGGGGTGGAGAGATGGCGGAGAGAAGGGTATGGAGTGGGCTTAGGTGGCAAGAGAGTTTAGAAGTTTCTGTAACTGGGCAGGGTGCTTATGCCCAGCTCTGGTTTGGCAGCGGAGGTCTAACTCCGAATCAGTCGAGCGATATTATCTTTTAATCGGCTGCGTAAGACCGTGTGGAAGCTACCTGGCCTCTGGGTTTTCTTGGCCACAGTTATGCCCTCCCTTCTGTATCCTTACGACATGTGGAACCTTTAAAAGGAACATCTGTTCGGGTTTGAAACATTCAGGCAGAGAATGGCCCACATAAGTGAATATCACATAGCTACCTCTGAGATCCCTTAAGGTCAACTCTGGTCTACAAGGGAGCGATAACATCCAGTGAGTGATGATTGATGCAAGAAAAGTAGATGTGTTTTTTTACAGTTGAAATGTAGCTCAAATACAGTGCGAGAACCAAATTTTAAATGTGAATGTTTGTTGTACAGTTATTGGTGACTTAGGCTGAGGCCATCAGCTCACTACAATCGAGAACCCCGTTTAATGGACTCTCAATTCCACGAATCTCAGCAGTGTGAGCTAAGTGCTGTGATCCCTGAGCCCCTGGCTACTCAACGTGTAAGGGTTTCTATTGGGTGCGTGGTCGGCTGCTTAAGTCTCTTGCCGTTTAGTGGAATTGTCGCACACCCTGGGTGGCTAAACTGAAAACAAAACCTCTGGTAATAAGACCATAGATATCAACAGAATCGGCAGACGTGACAATTTTCACAATACATTAAACAAATCATGAGCAAGAAAACTTAATTGTGTTTATTAGTATGAAGTATTTTTTGTATGCATTAATAACACCATTTTTTTTTCGATTTAAAGCTTTCGTGACTATATTATTATATTATATTATTTTATTATGTTTTATTTTTATTATTTTATTACTTCCCTTCTACGTGACTTTACCGAAAGAACCAAGAAGATGAACACCATTTTATTAACTTTATACAACGGCTGTTATTGTTGATATCATGGCACATTTTTGCTCCATGTATGTAAAGTGACCTTCCATGCAATGCTGTTGCAAAGCATTTATGAATTGTAGGTGTATAATGAATAACCCTTTAGATGCCTTTTTCATACTCAAGGTTGCAATTTAATTTTATATTTATTTAATGTGGTGCATTGCAGTGACTCAACAGCCTACAGCGTGTCACGTAAAATAATGACATTCAAGGTACGGTACATGAATTTAAAGCAATCACTCCCGTGCATGTAATTGGAAGTGTGTATCATTAACATAATAGTCAATTTTGTATGAATGTATGTTGAACTTCTTAGGCACCATACGTAGCCAACCGTGCTAATCAGAGCTGCAGAAATACATCGTTAGATCGCAAATACATAAGTCTGCTTTGTCTCAACAACCTCTATCTATTGTCGAGCATTGCTCAAGAGAAATAGCACGACTCACTACAACACTACCAGCACAATATTGGTTACTGAACCCCCGTGGGCAGCCATACAAGAGGGCATTTCAGAGAGGCCCTGATTCTGCAAATGCTGCATTTCTCCACCTTGCCTCTCATTTCTGCTCCTCTGTCCGCAATGTCCAGGCGCTGCGAAAGGGGCTCATGGGCGGTTGGGGCTCAGGTGCCAGGTTACAAAGAGGGGTGGGGGGGGGGAATTAGAGAAAAGAGTGCCCAATTCCTCTTGGTTCTTTCGGTAAAGTCACATATAAAAATAAAATAATAAATTAAATAATAGCATACGACGTTTCGATTGCAACGTCGTATGGTATTATTTAATTTATTATTTAATTTTTATACGTGACTTTACCGAAAGAACCAAGAGTAATTCCTGCAGTCACGAAAGCTCCAAAATTAAGAGTGCCCAATTCATTCCTTGCACCAGGTCCCATACCAATCATGCTAGCCCACTGACTGTAAGGGCATGGTGCTATTTATGCAGCGGCTGGGCTGTGTGCGCTGGAGGTTGAGTATTGACGCCGGAGACGACAGTGCAGTCTCATGAAGGAGTGGCGTCTCAGCGCGCACGGCTAGCTGTGCTCATCAAGACAGCGGGCAGCATTGATATTTGCCAAGGGCAAAAGTCAGGCCAGGGTGTCACCGTGTGTAAGTCACCAGAGCTGTCTGCGTTTACCCGGTCAATGACCGGCATGCAAAGATTCTTCTTTTTCAGAAGAAGGATGGAAGCCGCAATTTCTTCCTTCCACCATTCCTCACAGCAAACATATCTCACAGCAGACAGATTTCACAGCAGACAGATCTCCCCGTTTCCATTACTGACTGCCAGCAATTGTGAGAAGTCCTCAACTCTGTTCGTTCTTTGACCTAATATTTTTGAAAATGTAAGTTTGAGTCTGAATTTATTTTTGTTCTATTTTTACAATTCACCGCGATGTAAAAAAAGGATTGAATTCATCTGAATGCAGAAAATTCATAGATTTTCAGGGGGGTGAATTGTTTTCAAGCATTTATTTTTACAGCCCTTTATCAATCTACTGCTGGATGAAGGCCTTACTCATGAAGTTTCAGTTTTGGGGACTCAAATTATTATTCTTAAAAGTGTCATTAATGGTGATTATTTGCCAATAATGTTTACTATTTTTTCCATTAATTGCCATGAATGTTGATTCTTTGCTCAGCCGTAGTCATCCTTACATTGTTCTTGGTAACCACTTGCTATTTCTCTGTAAAATTTCTATACTCGAGCATATTGGCACAAGACACAGGAAAGTCGAAACAAATGACGAAATGTGCAGTGGCCACCCTAGGGCGATCTGCCCATGGACCGTGATGATGATGACGATTCATTTACAGGCCGTTTAGAAACAAAACAAATGAATGCACACTCAAACTGCTTCCTTCTTCGTAATTGAAATTTCGGTTTCATTTCAAATGTAACATCAGTTGTCTTGTCTTGCAGAGGCGCTGTAATACGAAACGGGCCACGGCTAAACGAGGGTGACCATGCAGAATGTTAATTGGCAAGCTCCCCACAGTTCCAGCAGATCACTCAAATTGACCGTTTCTTCCGCTACACAATCCAATATTAACCACATGTGGAGACTACGTCTGACCTTCATTAATGCCTGACTCCAGGGATCTGCAGAATTAAAAACATTTTCATGGGAAACAAAACGAAAAAAATATATAGTGGGAATGACATTTCATTTCTCTCTTCAGAAATACATCTGAATTCAAAGACTTATTTTGTCTCTGCTCATTTTTCTATCGCAGGTTTGCAACAACAAAAAATCAGATAACGAGACTGATGTGCATAGCAGCAACGTGTTTTCTTAAACGTTTAAACCAGCGATGTAGTTGCCAAGTTGTGCAGGCAGTGCAACTGCACTGGGGGCCACGGACGGACCTGAGGTGCTCAGGTGCCATGCTACAAAGAGAGGGGACATTTGACAAGGGGTCTCATTACATCAACTGCACAAGGGTCCATGCCAGCAAGGCTTTGAATTAATATAGAAACTTTCAAAAACCAGAATGGGGATATGTGTCAAAAGCACAACATATATATCCCAAGGACAGCTATTGAAGGCAGACAGATTCAAAGTTGTGAAATGGATGAAAGCAGATTAGAGTGGTTTTGAAAAACTGAATTTGATTATGAAAAGCAATATCCCAATGTGCCTAAAGACGAAATTTTTGAGTTTATATATATACAAAGAGCATTTTACTTGCCATCACAAATGGATATGGAATATAGACACTGACAAAATGGAATAAAAGCAAGAGTACACAAAAGAGCTTTGGGAGATTCATGTTTGGAATTATACGGAGAGATGGAGAGATGAACTTACGAATCAAGAAAAACATTTCCTATGAAGGCAGCCACATTGACCGTTCGGAAAACTAAATTGAGTTAGGCACGTTATCGCAAGAAGGAAAGGTGGCTGACGGTCGAGACTTTTGATGGAATTGCAGCCGAAGCAGGGCACGTGCCAGAGAGTATAAGACCACCGAGGAATTGGAGTGATGAGATGACCTTGTGTGCAGCAGCGAGATAGATTGTGGCATTGGGGGATTGTGAGAGATGTGAACGTCATGGGGAGACCTTCATCCAGCAGTGGATAGGTAATAATCATAATGAATTCAGGTTCTGACTGGTTTCATTAAATGCTTATCTAAAAATGATTGGGATAACATGCAGTTTTTACTGGTGTTGTCGATATTTAATTTCGTTTATTTATTTTAGTTTTGATCCATCTTCACATTAATTTGATAAACTGTCACCATTTAGGCCACTCTTTCATTCACAAATTCATTATCTCGGACTCGTTTGTATTGTTACCTCGTAATTTTATGTCTCGTTGGTACAGCCTTGTTCGCCGCATTTACCTAAATTGAACAATATCATTTGCATATTTCTTCCCACGAATCATTCACCATTACTTCTCACATGCATGATGATTTAATGCATGTGTATTGTGAGCATATTGTGGGGGGGGGGATAGTGATCAGGGCACTGTGCTATGAATCCATTGACCCACATTTGATTCCTGGCCATGGCTAACATCAGCGGCAATTGCTAACTGAATCAGTCCTGGGCACTCTCCACCCCCCCCCCCCCCCCCGGGGAACCCCCCGACAACCGTGTTGACCACCGTGATGAAGTGTGATCAAACAACCACCTTGATCGACACAGCCAATGAGGACCATCGTCCATTACTATTTCAGGTAGTCTTTCAGTAAATGGCTGCCATTCTGATTTTGAATGCTCAGAGCGTGGGCCTGCATTGTGAGCGGTTACCGCATTTCTTCTGCTTGTTCGGCATTACCTGATGACAGAATGCATTTATGAGCATTCATTGTGATTATAATGAGTTCATTGTTGAGACGCAACAAGGAGCTGGTAATCTTTGGATGCAGAACAGCTCTAAATGTGTTGATGTGTCCCATTTAAGCAGCCAACCAGAGAGACCCAATACATTCTGTAGTGAGCATTAACGTCAAACCCTCACAGAATTCGATATTGTATGGGAAAACAATCTCTGTGAAAAACTGCAATGCACACACCAGATAAAACAATAAATATGCCAACCTTGATTGAAAGCCAGGCTGGCTTGTAGCACTAATGGCCCAGATTGGGGTATTGAGCCAATACCTTGGAGGTTGTCGGTTGCAGCCTCGAACAGATGACAAAGTGAAATATGGCCACAGTTGACCCCACCTCCTCCCAAGGTGAGCCTGCCCTCAATAGCAATGCCATTGATTGCCCCAACAACTGTTACTAAAGACTGTGCAAGCCAAAAAACCGAAATGTTTAACACGCTTTGGTTTTATGGATCCATTCGACCGCGTTCAGATTCGTGAGCCCAGCCGTGGAGTGAGTGCTGTGGAACTGTGAACTTGTGCAGATCACGTTGTGTCTGCAAAGGCAGAGGGCTTCTGCTCTTATTGATTTGGGGTTCACTAGCAATTATACTAAAGCTCCAAATACGGTGTGCAGTGTTTGAAAAAATATTTATATATAAAAAAAGGGAGAAATCATGTTGAAAGCAAAATATTAATTGATATGATATAAAACGATTTCAATACAAAATACTATTTGGTGGTTACTGCATTAGCAGTGTTGAACACTCACAAAAACCAAACATTCAATACGTTTGTCAGTAGTACTGCCTATGCGAAGCAGAAAGGCCATTGCTCAAAACGTCACCGATGATATATATATTTCTTTTCAAGGCAGTGTTACTGATGAAGATGCTGAGTTTTTTGTTATTATTTCAAAGTACTGTGGCATTTTAAGGCACATATGAGGTTTCCGATCGAAATGTCACGTGGCGTGTTTAACAGAAACCCCTAAAACAAGAGATACAGGTGAAAAAAGTGTTTAAAGCAATTTAGTAAGTGAATGTGACATTAATAGCAGAATTGAATTGCGAGTGGCATTTTCAGACACATATATGAGGTTTAGACTCCATTAAACATGTATCCTGAGCATGACAATGGAACCGCTTTGATTGCAAAATTGAAGCATCTGCAATCGCGCATGTGCCTTTGGTTACAACTGTTCCCCTTAGGGTCTCACCTGGTGCATGTCGGAGGTGAGCCCAGGCGTGGGTCACGTTTCCTGAGAGAAAGTGCAAGTGAGGGAGCCTTATTATTCAAACTCACAGACACCAATCACAGGATAAGTCAGTTGTCTCTTTGGAACAAAAAACCTGGCTCTGATTTAATCACGGGAGTGGAGATATTATGAGGTACCTCCCCCTCTCTCCCATGTCTCTGTGGATTCGCTCAATTTGATGTCTGCAACAGATGTGGCCTGCCACGTCTACAGGCCAGCGTCGGCCGAGCCGTAAAGGGAAACACACAAGCAGACATGGTGCACTGCTGGTGACAATGCTCCCGGTGAAAATGAATAGGCACGTAGCAATGCCTCGATTAATGAACTCTTACATTTATGATACATGAGCAGAATTGCAAAATTAAGAATCGTGCATTTACAATTGAGTACATGCAATGTATATGGTAATGTTATATTTAAGCAAATAAGGTGAACAAGGCTGCATAAACGATACAAACAGAAACATAAAACGAGAAAAATGTATTTGGTAAAAATTTGACAAAAGAATCAGATATTTTAAGGAATCGTGAAATTTAATTATAACAATCACCACAATGCTGCGTGGCAACTGTGAGCTAGTAAATCATTACATTCCCACAATTTAAGCTGACCATGTGCGTGAATTGCAGACACATCACCTACTCAATCTTAATTTTGGAGCTTTCGTAACTGCAGGAATTACTCTTTGGTTCTTTCGGTAAAGTCACGTATAAAGATAAAATAATAAATTAAATAATAGCATACGACGTTTCGATTGCAACACAAGCGATCATCATCAGGTATAAATGAAATAGCAACAAAAAAATTTAACCAGAAAACTATAGTCTATAGTTTTCTGGTTAGATTGTTTTGTTGCTACATCACCTACTGTTAAACAAACTGAGCGATGCCCATTGCGTGACATCAAATTGATACGCTACGAACAATGTGTGACAATGTGTGACCAGACAGCAGTAATGAGTTAGTTGAACCCTTCAGGAAGAATCCCTTTGTTGTTATCCATGTCACACATCCTCTCAGCAATTCCAACCACACCCACGACGCATCCAGACAGAAGGATCTGCACCCAGACCAGGGGTGAACATTTTAAGGTTGTGAGAAAATAAATATTCCAGCCCTAATAATATCTCTATCGTTATGTTTTTTTTTTCTATAGGTCTGCCTGCTGTTGAACAGCAATTCCTGTATACGTGTAACATGGATGCCTAATTGTCGTCT
Source organism: Entosphenus tridentatus (assembly GCA_014621495.2). NCBI lineage: Eukaryota > Metazoa > Chordata > Hyperoartia > Petromyzontiformes > Petromyzontidae > Entosphenus > Entosphenus tridentatus. Next base: position 11,462,969 of record CM025619.2, on the reverse strand, counting down.
GCCTCATAATGGCTGCTGATATTGCATCAGCTGATCAGGGATAGATTTGGCAATAACAATGGGATGTGATGTTGCCAGTATCTAGTTTACAGCACAGACTGGGTAATCGCAAACAGCATCATATTGAGCTGTGTCCGAGAATGTGGTTTGAATGTAATCTTAATGTTTTAAACGTGTATTTGCTTACGTTTTACATTGTATAACGACTCTAAGGATTGTGACGATTTGGGGGTCAAGATTAGGTTCAAGATAATTTTACTGGCAGTTTGGTTCGTTTAAAACCTCTAGTTTATGGCTTTATGCGAACCAATTACACATCATATATGACGTAAAATAATTGATTCTCACATACACAATTTAATGCATGTAAGTTGAAAATAAGATGTTCATGAAATATTAAATGCATTGCTACATTCTTTGTAAACAGTGTGATTATTTGTGAAATATATATCAGATACATGCATATAACTGCTCATTTGTGGAGTCTTGAGAATACTAAATATGTATTACTATTATACTGTGCCGGATAATGTGTAATTTTTCAAGACCTTGATGCTATTGCAGCACCTATTCTCCTGATGAATACTCTGCAATTTATTCTGCAGATAAACGAAAGAGGGCCAAGCTTGAGACCTTGCGAGAGACCCCGCCTTATCATGTCGGCGCCGGGTGTTCTTCTAGCGCATTCACAGCCATGCTCATTCACAAGCACGCATAACACCCTCGCAAATGCACGAGCTCGCAGCTACACATGCTCACAATTCCAATGCCTAAATTAAGCACGCGCACTTAATTAGCAACACACTAATGAAAATACGTGAAACATTTTTCCCAACACATTACTGTATGACCCGAACAATAATATCGGAGCTACACATAGCTTTCATATGTGATTTAAGATACCCGTATTTTGTATCGTTATTTGCATACCATTCAGACGTAGATATATTACACTAAGCCACGCATAATAGAATATTGAAACCAATATTTGGTGAGGAAGACATAATTTATGCGGCATGTGTCCCTCACAAATAAAATTAATCTCAGTCTGGCAAATTCAATCACCTATATTTTTCAGACACCATCTGGCCTGTAAATATAGTAACCGTGCTGCTGCTTCATTGTGATACAATAAAACCACCCCAAATGAAACCTGTGGCGTCGAGTGAGGCAATAGGGATTTTCTGAGATAATTTCCCCCATACCCCGTGGCCTATGTAGCCAACAGGAAATGACCCCTGCGGCTGGCGAGGCTCAGATTATGTCGCGGATCCTGGCACAACGAATCGCAGAACAAAAAAAAATCTCGCGAGGGTGTGGCCGTGTTAGAGATTGCAGGATGATTTTGAGGACAGGTGGAATTTTTTGCTGCAAAATGCCACTCCCAGGCTTCATTGGACGGTGTTGTTAAAAACGTAAGGACTTTCAAATCGCTCTTACTACACTGAACATGGTTACAATATTGCACAAATTAAAGAATGGACCTCGATGGGTTCTAACATATTTGTCATTGCAAAACGGTTACCGAACCTGAATGGGTGTCTGCGATCACCACACCATCGTCAAACGATAACATTTTCCTTTCCACATGCAAAACGAATGACTTAATATACATTAGCTATATCCCTCAGGAGAAAGCATCACATGATGGAGTAAAGCAGTGTGGCAAATATTTATTCCCATTTTTTTCAGACATCGTTATTAAAACCACAAGACAATCTGTGGCGAATGTATGGCCCGAGTCGCATTGACGTTGTCTCAGTAATGCATTGCATTTACTCAAAATACGTAGCACAGGGGAAAAAAACAACGCTCCTTGGACAGACAGAGAAGCGTACAAGCAAGCAGGCGGGAAGGCAGGGCGGAAGGAATGCAACCATGCAGGGAAGATGATTGTCAGGCAGGCAGGCAGGGAGACAGGTAGAGAGACAGATTGGGAGGTAGGCAAGGATAATTGTAGGCAGAGAGGTGGACAGGAAGGAAAAAAGGAAGGCACGCAGAGAGGCAGGCATGCAACAAGGCAGGGATGGAGGTAGCCAGGCAGGCAGGCAGGCATGCAACAAGGTAGGGATGGAGGTAGGCAGGGAGGCAGGCATATAGGCAGGCAGGCTAGGAGGCAGCAGACTCTGCAGATCTGGTTTCCGCTTACCCGTTGCAGTTTTGTTCATTTTGTCGGATGCTTGGGTGAGGCGGGAACTGGCAGGGAGAAGACGAGGTGGTAGCAGTGGTCACGGGCTGGAGCTGGAGGTGATTGACACAGCGTTCGCACTGCAGTCCCGCACGAGGTGCGCAAGAGTGGAGCTGCAGCACGCCCGACCGACAGAGAGGAGGGAAAGAGAGAGAGAGATGAGTTGGGGGTGGAGTGGTGTGTGTGTTAGCGAGAGAGAGAGAGAGGGAGTGAGGGAGGGCGCACCTTATAGTTATAATGATGGGAGGGAATGGAGTGAATATTAAGGAGCGCACGCCCCGCAGGCAATATTCCACCAATTCCATTGCGCTACGTGCGCTTCACCCGCCCTGATAGATTTTTTTTTCCACTGTAAAATATGGGCGGAAAATGTATACCAGCCATGGGTTGCACTGTCGAATGGTGTGTATTAATGAAGATACCCCCCCCCCCCACGTCTGTCGCATTTTGAAACATTCCGATGATCACTTTAGGATGAATAAAATACACAAGGCACCGGCTTGTGAGCAAAGCCTTGTGATATTATTATCATCGTGTATTTTTTTATTCACATTACCAGCATTGTCACAGTTAGAGCCATTTACAGTACAGACAAACAATTATTACGGGCGTATAAATCACATATAGATAACATGAACGTGTATATCATACGCAGGGGCGTTGGCGTGTGTGTGATATCAGGACACTTTTAGTGGCAGTCGCCAAGAACTCGGATTGAGTGGTGCAATACAATCCAGCACCGCGGGGGTTGAATAGGAAGAGCTGTCCTTGGTGCTGATCTTGTGCCACGCCCTCTTAACAGAGCACTGCAGCAGCAGCGCTTGGCAGACCCTTTCATCACAAAAAAAGACAACGATCCCCCGAATAGCCTTTACAGACTGTTGGGGCATCTACGTGGGGGTGGTGCGGCCAACACCACGCCCGGCTGCCTTTGTCTCCCCAGTGGCGATGCTTTTACTGCACTTGGTGTTGTACTCATTTGAGGCTCGGTTGACCTACAGGAGGCCCAGAACCTGTTAAGATAATAATCGTCACTGGTGTTGGTGGCCGTGAGCGGGAATCAAACTCGTGTCGCTGAGTTCGTAGCGCAGTGCGCTAACCACTTAGCCGCACCCCGCGCAACACACACACACTCACGCCCGTTATCGTTCGATCAGCGTTCATCGTATTCCTGTTTAAATGTTTAATTGAGCATCCACGCGTCTCGCGATGCAGCTGTATATATGCATTGTATGAATCCGAAGTGTATTGCTGTATGTGTATAGTACTATATGTTTGGCAAGTATTGTATCTAGTACTTTGCCCATGATTTGCATTTTGTAAGGATAGTGTGGTTTTCTAATACAATCGATCAAACCTTACTGCAGTAAACAAACAAATTTATTAAATGTGATTATAATTCTTATTTTCATAAACAATTGATTATGTAGAATGTTGCAAAATGGGCCCTGTAAACACACATTCTACCGCATGAGATTCTTAATATTCATGGTGTCGAGTATTTGGAAAAAAAAGTTTGTCCCACGCGTTTAACACTGTGCCTTGAAGCAATGCTCGTCAGAAACCATTAACACAGAGCAGCCAAGAGCCAGTACAGAGCCCAGATAACCTCCCTCTCCCCCTCCTCTCTCCTCTCGCCACGCACACTGCGACACAGTCTGGGCGGCGCAGTGGGTGGTGGCGTAGATTTGAACCGGTCCAGGGCGTCCCCTAGGTTAACTCTGCCTCAAATGAGTACATGGTGCGGTGTGTAAACTTTGCCAATAGGCAGACAACGGCGGCCGGGAATGGTTTTGGTCACCCACCCCCTCGTGTGCCGTGGCGGCCTTCATGGGTTCTAGTCGCTGACAGCACTTGCCCTAACAATCTGTTTAAGGCTATACGGGGGATCTTTGTATTTGGTGTGAACAGCAGAGCCCACCCCCCCATCATTCAAATGTCCTGCAAGGGACACAGTATACCTATCTCCATGTGCCATTAGTCTATTACGAATACCTCTGCTAACATAATTCTGATGATCATGCAGAAGCGCAGGAATATTTAGTATTTTATTTTCATAATGTGATATGAAGGCCCATTGAGTCAGTGCTGCACTGTAATCAATTTAAAATAAACATGTAAGAGTCCAGCTACAATGCATCTTCGTTTTGCAATACGCAGTATTCAACGATATAAGGGTCTCTCTTTATGCAATATTCACCACTGAATTGTGTTATAAATACAGTCCACGTTATCGTAATATATTTAAGATATTAATTTTTTTTAAATATAGAATACTGTGTATACGCATAATCTATTGTCTTAATACGATTGACAGGAAAACAAATCTAACTAAATCTAAAAAAACATGCAAAGAAGCATGCTTGGAATTAGACTGAGATACAGGAATAGTAACACATTAATGAGAATTAATTTCCAAATAAGACACAATATACCAACAGTAAGCTAGCCAAATGAGAGATAGTGGCCAAGAAAATGACGAAAGAGATGGACTGATCCATGGATTTGCAGGCGAGATGAATTGTGGCATCGCAAGACCGTGAAGATGGTGGACGCTGTGGAAAATCTTCAACCAGCAGTGGAAAGATAATGTCTCATGCCTATGAAGACACAGACACTAATCCAAGTGTTGTAGATAAGCCGGGTTACGACAATGCACAATAAACAAAAAAGAGAAGCAAAAATGTTATTTATGGCAAGGCCGCTTAGACGACAATCGAAATAATAATTTTAAGCAGCTGTAGATTTGTTTTCGATGCATGGACGTCGCCAGTGGTTATGCCATAGAAACACTTCTCCCACCATAGTAATGTGGATTATTTATGGCAATCTCATTGATATATCCAACGAAGGTGAAAACCCCACCCCAAGCTCATTTGAGTAGGGAGAGATTTTCGGATAAAATTCACGTGTACGCGATTATCCCTTTGCTGTTGGTAATGTACACACGTCTCCATTACACACAGGCTGGCAGGTCGCCAAGTCATCATCATCATCATCACAATCCATGGGCAGATAGCCCGTAGGTGTCCAGTGCACGTCTCGTCATTCGTTTACACTTTCCTCTCTGCCTTGTGCTAATTGTGCTCAAGTAGTAGGTCGTCCTCTCTCGTACGTCGCCAAGTAGGCGACGTATTTTGACACCTTGATGTAGTCTTGTGGACAGTCTGGCCCTTGTCATAGGAATGTGGAAGTTCAGCACTGGCTAGAGCCTCCAGTAAGAGATGTGCACCTGGTCAACAATGGTCACAACTTCAGACACAAGGCACCTTAAATTAACAATTCTAAATATCGAGCACCACCAGTTGCTTAGAGATGCATAAAGTGAAAATATCTATAAAAGTTCCACGATGTGGTGTCGATATACCATTTTTTCTGACTGGCTTCCATACCTGTCAACCCCTTATCATTGACTGCCTTATTACAAACCAATTCAGACCGGATTGGTCACCCCGTGCCCTTATAAATCTCAACGTTCATCCTACAAAGTCCCATCACAAGGGAGCAACACAGACACATTTGTTTTGCCCGTATTGAAACAGCTGTACGCCGTATGGACCTGAAAATGCAATTTCCCTGTACAAGAATACGAATAAACCGTATGGGTTGACACGTAATGTTCATCTGTATTAACATTTGCCTGGTTTGCACTCGTTAGCACTTTGACTATACTGTATTGAACTATCAGAGGTGGATGTGACCAAATTGGAATAACATGCGCTAAGGACAACATGGAACAAAACACAGATTTTAATAAAATAACACGGAAATTAAATAGAATAAAATACCCATGAAATAAAAAAAAATCTATCTGTTACCCTCCTTGTTCTATTCATCTCGATTATTCACGGATATCGATTATTCCATTTAAAAAGTTTATCCTTTCGCATTCGTATGTTTTTTTGTTCAGTGGTGTAAACCTAGTATGAATAGATTGCTGAAAAGTTATTCAAGAGTTGTTAATCAACAATCCTTCTAATAATCAATTTACAATCTATAAGGCTTAGAATGCACGCGTTGACAAAATAAAAAAGTTTTTACAAGAACGATCACAGTCCAATACAGACGGCATTGGCGTTAGTTACACGCTATTAATTGCAGGTTGGGATTGTGCAAACTAACAAGACCAAAAAGAAAACTGATTTTCACTGAACACAAGCCATAATTGAAAAATATAACGAAAATAATGACGTCTTATTTTTGCCATGCAGTCAATTTACCAATACTCAGAAAAACCATATCGCAGAATTGAGAATAGCTATTTATGATATTCATATGCTTGGTTCTTTCGGTAAAGTCACGTAGAAATAATAAAAATAAACCAGCTGTGGTTTTCACACCTGATGATGATTGCTTGTGTTGCAATCGAAACGTCGTGAGAATTTTTTTTCTTCTTATTTTATTATTTCTACGTGACTTTACCGAAGGAACCAAGAATATTAATCCCTGCAGTCACGAAAGCTTTCAATCAAAAAGCTATTTATGACTTTAATTATTGATTTTGTTATTTCATATTTTGTCAAGAAATTTCGCATTTTATTCAATTAAAGTGAGCAAAACCACAATACATTTATCGTGGACCTTTTATTGTACGATATATCGCGATATCGCGATAACTCGAGTTTGCATTGTCTGTTCTCACCGGCAGTCTCATTTGCACTATCACCATTAATTATTCATGTATCATACTCTTTGTTTTTTTCGGTAAAGTCACGTAGGTAAAAAATAAAATTAAAATAAATTAAATCACGACGTTTCGGAGGCAACACAAACTTCCGTCTTCAGGTGGCACCGTCACAGTAATTTTGCTAATTTATTTTTATAAAATGTTTTACCTACGTGACTTTACCGAAAAAATACAAAGAGTATGGACCCTTGCATTCACGAAAACTTCAAATCTAGAATTATTAATGCATCGTCTGTCTCATCTATTACGTTCGTTCCGGCAAAAATAACCAAAATGTAAAATGTTCACGAACATAAAACGACCCAACGGAATCGTTACACGCAAAAAAAAGACAAAATCACTTATCCGCACGTGCTAAACTGCAGTACTCAAAGAAACCTAAGGATCGCGGGTCACGTGACGGCCTCGCGTGCAATTCAAATCTCCCGCCATTCTCCCGAAGCCGCCCTTTGATTGGTTCTCCCGTTCTTGATGTAACACCCCCTCCCCCACCTCCCATTAATTCCCCACCCCCCTCCCACCTCACCCACCCCTCCCACACCACCCCTCCTGCTCCCACCACCCTTCCTACCAAAGACAAAGATCTCCCGTGTAGCCTTAACAGACTGTAGGGGCAAGTGCTGTTAGCGAGCAGCACCGATGAAGGCCGGCACGACACACGATGGGATGGGTGGCCAACACCACGCCCGACCGCCTTTGTCTCCCCAGTGTCGATGTTTACTACACACCGCACCAGGTACTCATTTGAGGCTGAGTCGACCTAGGGGAGGCCCATGACGGGTTCAGATATAATCGTCACTCGGTGTTGGCCGTGAGCGGGAATCGAACCCGGGTCGCCGGATTCGTAGCGCTAACCGCTGCACCACCGGCCCCCCCACCGCCCCCCCCTCCCCCACCGCCCCACCCGTCATCCCCCCTCACCCACCGCCCCCACCCCTCACCCCACCCCTCACTAACCCCTCTCCATCACAACAGCTGATCGAGGCCTCCCGGCGTGCATCGCGCGTCCGCGTTGGCGGGCTTCGCGGTTCGGATCCGCCGGTGCAGTACGGCGTGTGGAGGGGCTTGGAGGCTGCTGCTCAACTTAAAGGATTCCGAAGCGGCTACTCTCTTCTATTTATTGCATTAAATCATCAGTAATTAATCAAAGCGCCACCCCCCCCCCTTCCCCGGTTCCCCCGTGCCTCCTGGCGAGGTGCTTCCCTCTGGTCTAGAGCCGCGTTGCTTCGGGTGAGTGCTGCGGCGTTTGCTGGAGCAGCCACGGGCTCTTCGTTAAGGCCTTCTTCGCTGCGAGGTTCATCCAAATCGTTCAACTAATTCGCTTCGTTCGGCTCATTAATCCACTTACCATTTCGCCCACGGCGGAATGCGCCAGATTTAGTCCGATATAAGAAGCTAAAACAGTGTTCAACCTGAATACTGTTTTGCTTTAATGGTCTACCACCGTGCATAATGTGTTATATATAGGCAGCAGGAGGCTAATTGTTGACAGAAGGCAGTGAGTAAACTACATTATGCCGTACTAATGCTTCCATTCGCCGGCCCGCATTGACCAGCATGGTGAAGTATGGTCACAATACCCATGACCCGCACAGGTATTGGAGTGCCTCATCAAGCAGCAGATTTGCAAAAGGGACTGTCAGTCAATGTGCACGTACTCTCTTGTCATTCATTTAAAATGTCATTAAATTATTTCACTCGTTTACCAATTTGTCGTTCACATTATTTTTTTATTCACGCGCATTCGTGATTCAATCACTCATTCAACATTCACTTGCATAACTCATCGACTTGTAATAAATTCATTATTCAGGCATCTCAATCGTTGTGTAATGCAGTGGCACGTTAAACACGGGCTTACCGCGCCACGGACGATGCACAGCTGTCTTTGACACGAGTGCTGTGTGCTGCGATATAAGTGACGTTCAAGTTCCCGTTGACATTGTCAATTTCGGAGCGTTTCTGATAACGGAGTCTTCGGTGGTGATGCTGCTTATCAGCATTGGCATTGCTGGGCTTCCCACAAAGTGGTAATCGAATTGTGGAAGGATAACCAGGACTGCTTCCATCCAATACAATTTGGATTTTTATATATCATCTAAATAAAACCACAAATCAAGACAATACCCTCGTGGTTTTATTTTATATCAAGAGTCCATGCCAGAGAGAAAAAATGCAGGGTCAGTGTGTCACAATCGCTCCAACACTTAATGATCGTGTGTGTGTGACTTCGTAGCGAGGATATGTCAAATGCAACACAATTTGGATCTCTGTGGCTCTTAAAAATTAAACATGCAGGGTCCTTGTAAACTCTACTGTGCATGATTGCAGAGCTGACAAGCTTGTCTTCACCTGTGCTTCCTGCCTTCACTGACAGGCGAGCTGTGAACAGTGAAAGGTTATGCCGGTGCTCACCATAGGAGGGATTCCTGTGAGCTTCCCCTTTACACCCTACAAATGCCAGGAGGACTACATGGCCCAAGTGATCGAGTGCCTGAACCTGGTATTGTACTTTCAATATTTGAATTCGTTAAGGTGCTATCAACTTTGGATTATCCAGGGTAATGGATGGGAGGCATATGGATAAAATAAAAATGGTTTACAACTTGAAAATTTGTCTTGATTTGAAAATTAGGTTATAATATTTCAAGCTTTATAATGTACCTGTGCAGAATGGGGTTCAAGATATAACTTGTGTTTTTTTTACTTGACAACATGTTTGCGGTCAGGTGCGCACGACGAGCTGTTAATAGTGTCGCATTAAAGGCATAACTGTGCAAGCCATGCACCAATTTTTTTAGGATTGCTGGTTTCCAGATGGCACTTGCTTTTAGAGCTCGGGGTGATGTAGTTTGTGTGTGTGTGGCTTGCGAAGGGAAAGAATGGCATATTGGAGAGTCCAACGGGCACAGGCAAGACGCTGTGCCTTCTCTGTGCAACGCTGGCTTGGAGGGAGCACCAAGTGGGCCAGCATGTGCGGCAACGGGAACAGCAGAATAGCTGGGGAGACGATGGACGTGAAGCCGAAGCCACAATCACCTACCCTGGTGCGGTAACATTTCATCTTAGATGTGTCCCCTGCCACACGTTTTTTTTTTTCAATTGCAGCCAACGTGTACGATAAATTATCCATGCGTAGGCTGATGTTTTGGACAGTCGCCCTTCTTCAGGGTGATAGAACGTCTCCACCCAATCAGGTAATCGGTTGCCCAATGCATTTTAGGGGTGCACCTCAGCTCAGATGAAGTCAGTGACATGGGGTCACTGAGGGCATTATTATTATTCACGTGCTCTTCGTCATTCTGTCATTGGTACCTCCAGTGAAGTAAAGCTGTTTCATTAACGTTAGCCTTTTATATATAATCTTGTCTGTTGTAAAGTGTGTGATGAATGCTTGTGCCCTGGTGTCAACAGTTATTTTTTAAAATTTTCCTTCAGAAATACTGATGTTTTGAAATGTTGAAACTCTTTTCGTGCATTTGTTGCTGCATGTACATTATTCTATAAAAGTGACAACGGTTGTACTCTTCCATACAACTCTAATGCCTGTTCAGCATTGCCTCTTACCTTGATGTAATGACAATAATACCACATGTATCAAGAAAAACCCAACTGAACCTTAAGACTTTTTCCAGAGTGTTCTGCATTTAGATATTTGGCCACTTCCTTTTAAAGACATTTAGCATTTTGGAAGATAACCACGGTACCCGGAGAAAAGGATACAACACCAAAGGTCTGCACAGACGTGTTCTCAAATTCTGTTGCTGTACTGCTATCTCACCTCGCAACCAAGTGCATTTTGGGGTTTCACATACTGTGTCTACTTTATCTATCTTCCAACCCTTGCCTTGGAATGGTGGATATCGTTTGACTACTCGGTGTGTGTGGTAACATCCCCAAACCGGCTTCAGTATAAATTACAGAGCTTAAACAACATTCAAAGCTGCTTTGGTCACTCGGTGGATATATCATTACGTTATTTGTATTACTGTTCAAGCGTTTTCGATTGATTGGCGACTTTACCTGTTACAGGTGGCGTCGGCAACATTCCCAAGATCATCTATTCCTCCCGGACTCACTCCCAGCTTTCACAGGCTATGAACGAATTGAAAAATGCATCCTACAAGTATGATTGCCTACACAAGCATACTGGACACATTGTAACAAAAACATCATCTTATTAATCGTCATCAGCCATTATCTTCCAACTGCAGAATGGAAGCCTCCGAAAATCATCGTCGTGCACCTCGCACAAATGTGATCCAATTGCTCTATCTCTGACCTGGATGTCTTGCTGGTCATGTTCTATACTTTGACTACCACTTTGTCTTCAGTCTTAACCATTAGCCATCTCTTCTCGGGATGTAACTTTCCCGAGCCCACACGCTGATGCACACATTCTCACATTCTGGGGACACAGACAATGCAAAAATGTTTGCATTAAACAATCAATGTATTGCACTTGAAGAAGGCTGGTACATATTAGGTGGTAAGTGTATGGCTTTCCCTGCTTTGAATGCAAGAAACTCAATTTTACTCAACCATTTCACATTTAGTATTGTGTGTCTTTGCATGTGTGTCTATGTATGAACACAACGGGGAGCGGTAGCGCAACGGTTAGCGCGCTGCGCTACGAACCCGGGTTAGATTCACGCTCACGGCCAACACCATTGACACTTATCTGAACCAGTCCTGGGCCTCTCCTAAATCGACTCACCCTTAAATGAGTACCCGGTGCAATGTGACAACATCGCCACTGGTGAGACAAAGGCGGCCTCGGGTGTGGTGCTGTTCACCCACCAACCCCCTCTTTTGCCGTTCCAACCTTTGTAGTTGCTCGCAAACAGCACTTACCCAAACGGTCCGTTAGGTTATACGGTGGATTTTTATCTTTGTATGCATGTATGTGGGGAATGGTGACACATTGGTCAGTGCACATCGATACAAACCTCGACCTTGAGTTAAATTCATGACTGCAGGGAACATCAGTGGCACACGGCATTTGAACATGCCCTATTCATCCCTGAGATTGACTTCGCCTTAAAATGAGTAAAATGAGTGTGGTGGGTGAGACGAAGGTGGCCGAGCGTGATTCTGGCTACATTTCACCTGCTTTTGTGCCATGATGGCTTCAATAGGCGATCGCTAAGAGCTCCAACAGTCTGTATGGCTTTACAGGACATCTCATTGTTTGCGCGTGTGCTCGCCACAGGCCACGTGTGTGCGTGTTGGGATCCAGGGAACAGCTGTGCATTCACCCGGACGTCGTAAAGCAGGAGAGCAATCATGCGAAGGTATGGAACAACCGCTTGGCATCGTTCACTGGCGCCAGGGCTATGATAAAGACTGCCTGCCAAATTTACATCGCATGGAGGAATAGGAACATTTTACAGTATCACCTTGGGTTGTGCCATTCAATGAAGAGTTTTGGGAGATGGGGAGTGAATTTCAGAGGTGTTTCCACGAATTAGAGCAACAGGGAAGCAGTTCGTTAAATGTTGTTTGAAGTTCTTTAAATTCGTACTGTCGAGTAATATTGAGTGTCCGCATGAGCATCGGGTATCCGCAGCATTTGTGTGATGTTCTAATGCAGTTCATGATCATCCACTGTCGTCGACCGAGTGTGAAACCAGTAGGGTCCGACCAGAGGGTTACCTATCCCTACTTTAAACTCCTTTATGGATGTATGTTGAACTTGTCTTGCACCGTATGTAGCCACCCGTGCTAATCGGAGCTGCGGGGAAGGACAACAAATTAAACACAAAAAGCAGTTCTAAAGAAATGAGTTTTCAAATTGAGTATATGATTGTTACAAGAACAATTAGAGACTTAAATTGTGAACTTGAATCTCTATGGTTGTCTAGTTATCTTGTTACACAATGTTTTTTTTTATATATAATGTATTTTCCAGGCCTAATAAAATGTATTTTAACATAGAAAAATCTATAATCTCATAACGTGACCATATCAAATTCTGTTTTTATCCGATATCATTTAAAAGCTGCATTATTTTACAAAAATCAGTTGGCTTCATCTTGGCTTGTGCGAATATTATGTGCCTCTGCCTCATGGGGCCTAAATATTGATTGTATTTCAAACAGCCTAGTTTGCTAAAATGCTTCAGACAACACACGAAGCACATTTGTGATTCGGTATGAATTATCTTATAGTAGCCATGTAATGATTAATTCAATAAAATATTCATACACTCATAATGCAATGAAGAGTTTCTTTGAGTTGATTAGTTATGATGCATGCAAGTCATTTGCAGATGTTGCATAGACAAATTGACTGAGACTGCTTACATGAGACAACAGACAAGATGAACAAGACTGAAAATTCAACAAATCAATAATTTAATTGAATAGTTACCCCCAAAATCATGGTAATGCTTCAGAATGTGTAAGGGGAGTGAATCGCTATATGCCTAGTATATAGGTACTAGTTTAAGTTTGTGATGCCTTATGGGTGCTGATATTCATGCTTCCTCAGAATGTGAGATATCAAAAGTTGTTAGAATTTGGAGGCTATGTGATGGACCTTTTGCGAACTGTGCACGGTAATGGGTGGACTGCATCTCCGCAGGTGCATCTGTGCCGTGCAAAGACAACCAGCAGGTCCTGCGTTTACTACAACAACGTAGAAGGTGAGTGTGCTGTCCGTTTTGAGCAAGCTGCTCTTTTACACGACGCACCAAAAGCACTCGCGAATGCACTTTGGCGCATTGGATGAGCACTTGCGCTTTGCTTAGGAGAGATCATCGCTGCTGCCGCTGTCCTGTTAGGGTCAAGGGGTGTGATGAGATCTTTTTGAAAAGGTCTCGTTCTCATAGGGACGATGTCGACAGGAGAGAGACTGTGCCATGCTGCGTGCATTGTTGTCCTGGAGCATGTATTTTCTGCGACTAGTGTAATTATATTTGCATGTAAAACTATAAGCTGCTCAATGAAACCAGGTACAACTTAAATACTATAAATATGCAACGTCATTGGTTGCCTGTGGGGGTATGAATTTAATGGATAACAGACATCTTATGGCAGAAACTGCACACACAGCATTGAACTTTTGTAGTGCAGCGCATTGATGTACAGTGTCTTTATTCATTATACTGCTCGTTGAGGGCTTCCCCACGTCTGGCGGGCAGTGAGAGATATTTCACCATACTTCACCACCCTGATCCGTGGGGGTTACAGGTGGGAGAGAAGTGTCGAACAACAACAGATGTTTCTGCACTGCCCTCTACTGCCCGCAGCAACCTATCACACCTCTCTTTTGTTCATGGGGTTCACCCATTCAAGCGCTATCCAGGCTATTCCTGCTTCGCTTCTGAGATCTGATCAGGATCGGCTGCATTATTAGTGCTGCAATGTGCAACATTTATTCAGTTGCAGTAAACATGCGTGTGATTTATTGTGTTGCCTCGTATGGCATGAGTGCGTTGTCTTGCTCATCGGATTTCCCCAGTCTAAATGCAGTTTCTGATTCTGAATGTGGTGTTGACAGCAGCTGATGCCACTTTTCCTTCCATTACAGAGAAGAAGACGGATTTTAGTGCAGGGATAATGGACGTGGAGGAACTTGTGAAGAAGGGCAAAAAACAACAGTGAATATTTATTTATTGCTTCATTTATTGCTTCATTTAGTAATACTCTGCTGAGGAATGCGCCGCAATCATTGGCTCATTTTACATGCATTACTGCACCAGGCACCCATTTCAAATTCCCAAAGTGTCATTAAAACCTGCCCTCTAGATAATAACGTACAAATACAACAGCATTATCCTGCAAAGTAAGCACGTATGTGTTTACATGTACGACCCTTATCCGTCCACTACTGGATAAATGCCTCCCCACATCTTGCGGATTGTGGGGATATTTGACCTTCACGCTTCTCGCTGTCGGCTGGTAAAGATGAGAAACATAGATGTGGGAGCATATAAATACAGTACAACAATAGATTATAGTTCACTGCTCTCTGCTGTCTATAATTTCACCCTACAGCCTAGAGGACCTGTTATGCATGGTGGTCGTGCATCCAAGCACTATCTAGGCTCAAATCAGCTTTTGAGATCTGATGAGATAAGCAGCCTTCTGGGGAGATTTGGTCAAAGGCAGACATTTAATCATGCTGACCTAAATGCAGATATGGTAATTTAATGAAAACGAATATCTATTCTTTTATTTAAAGCTTTCGTGACTGCAGGGATTCATATTCTTGGTTCTTTCGGTAAAGTCACGTAAAAGGGAGATAATAAAATAATATAAAGCAATAAAAAAAACAACAATACAAATATCTATGTTTGGAATCCAACAACACAATAATAAAGAGCTTTTTGTATTAACCGTGGAGTTTTCCGAAATAGCAAAATTATAAGTGACATCAACAAGCAATGCGCGTGATATGAGATCGTCACTTATGCAGAGGTTTAATGAGACGTCTCTTGTTCTCGTGGTCTCCTTTGATAAATGCAAGGGTGTGTCCATACTTCATGACCCAGGAGCTGAAGCACGATGCCGACATCGTATTCATGCCGTATAATTACCTGCTCGACACAAAGGTGAGGCACATAGAGCATACATCGCGCAGTTTGTCAAGTGTAATAAGTGTCCACATTCCCCTAACGCTCACATTCACCAATAGTTTGCATGTAAATTGACAATGCCGTACGTCAACTGCCTTTCGCAATCAATGAACCCGGTAATCCATTCTGCGTCTGGTAAAGCCACCTCGATGCCTTTTAACAAACTGATCGATGTGGCAGAGTCGGCGAGCACACAGCATCGATCTCTCTGGAAAGATCGTCATCTTCGATGAAGCCCACAACGTGGTACGTAAAACCAATTGCGGCAAAGAATTGCTAGTTTCTTAATCAGCGTCTGATGTGCAATGAGTTTAATTTCCGTGTTCATCTCTTGTGCGGCAATATATTTTTAAAAAATGTTCTTTGTAAACATGTTATTGTTGAGCTTCTTTTGCACCATACGTACGTGATATGTGGGGCACATGCGAACATTGTATCTGTGATGGTTTTTTATCACTTGCAGGAGAGGCTGTGCGAGAATGCGGCTTCTTTTGACCTGACCCCGTTTGAGCTGGCGTCCAGCATAGACGCAGTGTCCCACTTCCTGCAGATGAAGGTGAAGGAGGAGGGGCTGCTAGGGTCAACGGACGAATTCAACGGCGACGGCTCATCCTCCGGCATGTGACTCCTCTTCCCTCTGTGCCCCGCCACCCCCATGCCTCTCACCAACACATGCTGCACATAACCCAATGCCATTTTACCTAATCGGAGGTGCGATTGGCACGAGTGGCTACTGTCTACATACATACGTACATGACCTCGTCTTAGTCTCGAATACAAACTGTGACAAAATCACCTGGAATGTGCCCAATCTAATCAGATAATTAAAGCTGAGCAGGGTTGAGCCTGACAATTGCTTGGATGGATGCCCACCACAGGTATTATCGGCTATGGGGGCTACATGGTGGGCAGCAGAGGGCGGTACATAAAAATCCATGAGTGCAATTTACTTGGATCTTCCTAAGTCCATGTTCCTTGACTTCTCCAATCCCCATTCAAAAGGATGGTTAAATAAACCCCCAAAGACCCAAACTGTCTTTATATTCATCCTGATTATTCTGCATATAAAGACAAAGCAATTGGGGGGGGGTGGGGGTGACTTCCAATTCTTGTGGCGGCCCAAAGCCGGCTGTGTAAATTCAAGTGGAAAGTGATCATTGTATTTATTTTATATCGGAAGGTCAAGGGGTCGTCTTGCTCAAATAATGTAGTGGAACTTAAACTATGAACTAAACTATATTTTTTATCAGGTGAGGTTCACTGAGCCATATAGCTCTTTTTCAGGAGCAACCTGGCCACAAACGTTAGCTCAGTGAAGTGGCTTATAAAAACCAGAGGACCCGGAAGAAAAACCCACGTGACCACGGGGAGAGCATGCAAACTCCATATATGCAGGCGTCAGGGTCGGGATTGAAAACCACAACTTCTATACCAGGCGAGGGAGATAACATCCTGCCACCGGGGGCACCCTTTTAGGTGGCCGGAGCCAGTGGTCACGTGCTATGGTGAATTCAGTTGTGCTCTCGTATTTATCTAACTTGTTTAAGTTGAACGACAGGCACCAAATTTGAAACCATAGACACTGCATTTGAAACCACGGACACTGCATTTTGAGGTTTCTACAACTGTGGTACAATACACGTGGAATAATATGGTGATCACAAGTACTTTGCTGTCGAATGAACTTGTCTAACTCTTTGGTTACACTTGTTCCCACGTTTTCTTGTCTTTCAAGATGTCAGTATAGAGGACGTTGCAAATATAAAGCGTAAGTGTTTACTCAATATTTTGTTCAATTTGTTTTCTTTTCATTTCTTATTTGAATGAATATATGCCTGCACATATAAGCAGTGTGTGTTGCTGTAATAATATATTACATTTGAAATACTCCATTATTCTAAATCAATGGACTATCAAAAATTTGTAATTGTTTCTTTAAGTGTGACTTTGCCAATATCGTTGTTACGTCCCCATGTAATGAAGTGGTGCCGTGAAAGTATAGCTGACCCACTAAGCAGTTTTTAGAAGATGTTGATGGAATGCAAAGATTGCCTCGTTTGAGAGGGCCCTATGTGACTTAATGGTTGATGCAAAAATGTTCACAGAGCTGCTGCTGAACCTGGAGCGAGAGATTGATCTTGTGGAACTGCCAAGGGGGGGTGGCATCACCAAACAGGGCAGGTACATCATCGCCCACCGTCCACCAAGCATACCATGCCTCTGACACCCCCTCTCTCCGCGTTGGATCACACGAGGTCAATGTGGTGGGTGACATTCCGTTGGCATTCTCGCAGCACTGAGCACGTGCTGTGGGGAATTAGTGCTGCATCACAGCATTGGGCAGCTTCCGTTGGGTCCCCCTTCCCTTGCGTTGATCACTATTGAGGCGTCAACACGTGGTGCTTCGAAGGGTGAATGTTTGAACAATGCGGTGACATTCCGCCGGCATCCCCCGCAGCGCTGAGATTGGCTGATGATGATCTGCGCTAATTTGCGAGCACTGGGCGGCAGCTGCTGTTCAGGGAAGCATGTCAATATCCTGACGGGTTATTGATCTGTCGACATGGGTATATGGGCCCTGCCTGAAGAGCTGTAACTCAAGCAGGGGAAACCAGAATCCCCATACCCCTGTGTACTGCATACTATGGATACCAGTGGAAGCATTGCCAAAACTTGTGAGCTGATAAAAAGGAACGTAGGGTGGAAGTTTTCACATTGCAGGCAATCGACTTGCATTGTAACAGACAATAGAGGAAATACTGTAAGGGTGTGTTTGAGTGCATATGGGCTCATTAAATCAATTACAGTATTATACAGATGCAACATTTGCTCCTCTTTTGTAGTTGTTTTTAAACTTATATGAAATAGAATTTTATTTATTGTATTTGAGCAACAGGTCCTGCATCTCTCATCCTTCTGTTGATGCTTGTGGCCAAATCGCCCAGTGGGTTCGATCTCATCAGATCTTGAAGCGAAGCAGGAGTTGAACCCAGGGGAAATCCTTGGACGGTTGACCACCATACACAAACAAGTCACCATTGGTCTTGTGAGGCTACATGGGTGAGCAGCAGATACCTGTGCAGCAAAATAACATTGTTGAGCTGTACTTCGCTGCTTCCACATTTGTGTTCTCCACCTGCACAAACCAGCAATGACCAGCATGGTGCGTTATGGTTAAATAACCCACATGGGCAAATGAATGAGGACAGGCCCTCATTCATTAGCGGATTATACACATGCACAGAGGAGGTAACGGATTGTTCATCTGTTCGTTAAGCCTAAGAACCACACAGCTGGCTCAGTGTTGAGATTCGCCGTGCATTGTGTGTGCCCAGCTTCCTGTTTGAGCTCTTTGAGCGGGCGGGCATTGGGTCTCACATCATGAAAACCCTCATGGTCGGCCTGGAGAGCATCGTGGGAGCGATCACCATCAGTGAGTAACGTGTTAACCTCTCCAATTGGCATCTGCTACACGCGATTTGCATCACTCTGATATTGTCTGCTTTAGCTACTAATGTGTCCAGTTTATTTGGGAATGTTCCATACTCAATGAATATGAACTGGGCTCTTTGTGGGGTTCTGTATATCGGAATGGTGGTGCATGGAAGTAGCTACAAGGGGTGCTTTGTGGGGGTGTGTACTTGGGACCACCGTTTTCGTGTAAACCTGACAGTAAATTATCTTATGGCTGTGTGCCTCCTGACTGCTGTGCTGCGTCTGGTGACTTGACAGTGGGAACTTAACAACAACGTAATATAGTTGGAAGGTAATTAGAATGTTTATTTTGTGTGCATCGGTGGCAGGTGGCTAGGACTAACAGGGCTGAGTCCCTTCGGATATATTTACCAGCTTGTCTTCACACACGTGCTGTGCAGTAAAACCTCTCTGAGCCCGACTTGGCGAGAGCACGAGGGCTCAACGAGTGGAGCACGCGGTAGACTGACGCAGTCGGTGAACAGCCACGCCCTTCGGCTGTCAGCCTACCACGTGCTCCGCTTGAGACGAAGCTGGCAACTCGTTGGTTTTAGCAATGTCTTTAATTCAATCTTGATTTGAAGCTTTCGTGACTGCAGGAATCCATACTCTTTGGTTCTTTCGGAAAAGTCACGTAGTTAGAAATAAAATCAAATAAAACAAATCACGTTTCGATCGCAACACACCGCTTGTGTTGCGATCGAAACGTCGTGATTTGTTTTATTTTATTTTATTTCTCACTACGTGACTTTACCGAAAGAACCAAAGGGTATGTCTTTCATTAACTTTCCTAAATTATATCAGCCCCCTCCAGAGATAATGTTTTACCCACCCACTTATGGTTGTCTGCCATTGATGGCTGCCTATGGATCCTCTTGTTTTTTCATAGAGACGGGGATATTCAACAACACGACTGGGATACAGAATCTGTTGGAAGCTTTCCAGGCATGTGACCATTATATTTGTATTCTACTGTTGTATATTTTTGTTGCATTCAGAATAGTTTGAGTTACTAAATTATTTGTAGGACCATAGCCAAATTGTACTCTGAGTTCGTGAACATTTTTTTCAAAACAATTTGTCTTTTTTTTACTCTATTGGGTCTTTGTCTTTTACTGTTATTCCAAATTCCTTTTGTAACTTTACAGATTGCATTTTCACACGAAAACCGACAAAGGGCAAACATGGAGACTTATTACAAGGTAAGTTGGATGAGGACAACCAAGTGGAATTTCAGCCATAGCCTTGTGCGATGAAACCCTTAAAAAGTACTTTTCCAACTTAATCCCGATTAGGCTATTGGTGTCATCACGTGACATTAAGTGTCCATTTGGATTCCTTACAGAGCAGTGCGCAACCCTTCGTGTTGTGGAGGGGCTATTGCAATGCTCAGCATCCTCACCTCTAAACCACCTGGTCAGGGTGAAGCCCTCTAAGGTTCAGTTGAACCTGCGTCAGTGAGAGCAGGCCTGGGATTTTGGCTGGCACACCTGCCTGCCTTGGTGTTTTTGGCTTAGAATTGACAGTTTGATGGCTGATGGATAACCTGCAGGGATCCTTTGTATGTTATGGGTTGTGGAAACGTTTGGGACTTGAATTGGTGCCCACATGTTTCTTGGAAGACGCTTTGAGATTTATTTATTTATTTTGTTTTCACAACTAATTATTTTTTTTGGCCCTCTTCGCCAGTCATCGGTGCATAGTTCATTAAACAGACATCTGCAGTTTGTGGTGCAAAATTGGTGAAAGAGCTGAGACATTTGCACCCTTGGCAGGTCCACATTCGCATGGATGACAGCAACTGGAAGAAGAAGCAACAGCAGAAAGCAGACCCCTGGGCGGCGGCTTCTTCAGCCAAAAAACAAGGTGAGGTAGCACAGCAGCAGAAACGGCAGTAGCATAATAAGCAGTTCGCTGTTCTGTAGGACTCCTATATGTATGGCTATGAACAGCAGCAGAATGTCAGGGTGTGGTGGCCACAATTATTGTACAGGGTGCTTCAACAAAATGTGAACACTTGTATGGGACTATCGTTTTTAATGGAAAAAGAACAGAATACACTGTAACACGATAACAAATGTATGTTAATCGCTTCAAAAAGTCAAAGAGTTTCCACTTGTTCGCCATCATTGTCAACACATGCCTGGAATCTTCTCCAGGTGGTCTCTAGAGCCCGGAGGCACATTCCTCGTGGTATTGTTGCAAATTCTCAGAAGTGTGAATTTTTTTTCGAAGTTTCCTGCAAAGTATCGATCCCTCAATTGAAATCAATTTTTACACTTTCCAGTGTTTGCATCGGATTGTGTATGTATGTTCAACTTCTTTCGCACTGCACGTAGCCAACCACGCTCGTCGGAGGTGCGAAAGAATCTGTGCGTCCAAGAATCTATTATTTATGATGTATGCAAATTATATGTGAACATACCTTTAGGATTTTGATTTGAAGCTTTCGTGGCTGCAGGAAGCATCCATCATCCCACCTGACGATGGACGCTTGTGTTGTGCCCGAAACGTGATTTATTTTATTTTATACCTACGTGACTTTACCGAAAGAACCAAAGAGTATACCTTTAGGATGATGCAATGAATCGGACATAACAGACGGGACGGGCAATAGATACATTGAGGATGGCAGAGATGAGATGAAAAATAATTGAATCTTGATTTCAGTGGTAATCCTGAATTGGTACAATTGAAAATGGGGTGGAGAATTGTTGCATGCCTCACGGCCATACATACAAGCACACAATATTCTAATGCCAATTTAGATTAAATATACTCGTGCAGGTGATCGCTAATTATATATATTCAAGGCAATTGCATTCTCGAGGCGTACAATTTATTTAATGTCGCTAAATAATATCGTTAATGTAGCGTATTGATTGTTGCAGTCCGTATATTCACGATAAACGATTTAAAGGTACGTTTAGCTACGACTCTTAAAATATCCGCTGATAATCCTTGAGTAATCATTATTGAATGTTATACGAAGGCGGCTGTACACAATGATGCATGCTATCATGGGAGGCACGACCCTTGCACTCTTGGCTCGTGTTTGTGTGAAGTCGTGCAGCCTCAGATTGCTTGGGAACTCTGCTGGGGAGAGATAAGAGGCTATAATGCCGTGCTCCATATGACGTGGCACTCTCCTATTGGCCGTGTCTGCCAGAGCATGCTGGGTCGTCACATGGGTTTATACACCAATGGGGTGCTTTGATGGAGAGGCCACTTAGGTTGTGCCATTATTCCAATATGTATGTTGAACTTATGAGGTTACAAAATGGGACCTTTTTTTGGCAGTATCAAAGTACAAAAAAATAAGAATAGGTTTTACCCTTTCTGGCAATAAAACAGGAGGTATATTCTTGGTTCTTTCGGTAAAGTCACGTAGAAGGGAAATAATAAA
>CM025619.2:11365247-11440623 GCA_014621495.2 Entosphenus tridentatus | reverse complement strand
AAGTCACGTAGAAGGGAAATAATAAAATAATACAAATATAAAACAATCTATTTTTTTATTTTATTATTTCCCTTCTACGTGATATAAAACAATATATTTGTATTATTTTATTATTTCCCTTCTACGTTACTTAACCGAAAGAACCAAGAATATGAATCCCTGCAGTTACGAAAGCTTTAAATAAAAAAAACAGGAGGTGTTAAGATGTTCAAACACCAAATAGAAACCTTTTGCAAGGAATCGGGTTTGCATTAACCACACGTGCTTTTGGTGAACATGCTGTTTGCCTTTTGGCGTTCTCTGGTCTGACACCGGTGAGACGAGGCCCTAAAGAAGGCTGTCTCTGGTGTAGGCCAATCAGTTTCAAAGACAATCCATATATTATCAGAGCATGTTCACCACAAGTATGTGTGGTTAATGCGAACTTGATTCCTTGCAAAATGTTTCTGTTTGGTGTATGAACATCTTAACACCTGTTTTATTGCCAGAAAGGGTTAAACCTTTTCTTATTATTTCAATCTTGAGGTTGACTGGGATGTTTGGGGCAATACCCCTGTGTTTTATAAAACAAAAAAGCAGTTTTAGAATATTTGGAATTTCACTTGAAAAATACTTGGCTTGATTGCAATATGTGAACATGTATATATTACAGGGTAGGTGAGAACGTGCGTCACAATGTAGATAATAAGTGTGAATTGAATTGGAAAATCTACTTCTCAACACACTATGGCCATAGAGCACAGTTGCAATATTACTGGAGTTGGGGGGTTGTAAATTTACTGGTAAATATTTTTTAAAAGCATCCAAGACTAACAAGTATTACCTACAGGAGTATTGTGTGGGGGAGAAAGAACCTACAAGTTGTTTTTGAAAATAATTTAATGTAAAAATCACTCATCGTAGAAAGGTAAGTTGCATTACGTGACAGGCCTAACATTTAATATGTAAGTTAATGTGAAGTAAAGGAGTTTTATGAATTTGGGCTGCGTTCAATAGACAGAGTGCCCCAGAGCGCTTTTCTGTCGAATGACCTGTCAGCCCAGAGCGCACCGTAACAGAAGCTAACGGGTCTGAGGAGCTGCCAGGCTGAGTGCTAGGTGGGCTCGTCAAAATATCCAGCCAATCGGAGGCGCCATACCTTCCGGCGAACTCCCGGTTGTTCACAGGCCCAGTGCGCCACGTGCTCATTGGCCGAGCGGGTGAGTGACGTTGGCTGCCTTGACGAGACGCTCGGCTTCCGATCGCACCGTTCAATAAGAGCTACGTTCTGCCCTTTCTCACAGGCTGCTAGTGATGCAATCAATTCAAGCAGCATCTACTACACAAGTCCTTCAATCAACTGTTTGATGGACAGTCTTATTTTCTTCCCCAATGCTGTCTTTGGCTTGGTGGGCCAATCGAGTGTGTTGAAACCCTCGCGCATTTCTCATGTCATGTTAAGTCGAGGGGATAAAGTTGCATTAATAATTAATCGTCACTAAAATGTTTGTAATGCGAGCAGGGGAGAGTGAGTCTGCGGTGTAACGTGTGGTGAGTGTCAGGGAGGTGAGTGCTCGGTTGGTGATGTAGAGAGAAGACAGTGGGGTCAAGGGTGATAGCGGGAGGTGTATGTAGGTGAGGTTGCCTTGTTTGGGTGGTAGCCGAGTACTGAGGACCCTTGGGCTGACGTCGTAGAGCAATCCACCCTTGCAAAATGTGTGAAGTTGCCCTGCAGTAATTGGTTTGGGGCGAGATGTTATCACCCTCGCAGGAGGTCGTGGTTTTCATACCGACCCCGACGCCTGTATATTTGGAGTTTGCGTGTTCTCTCTCCCCATGGTCACATTGATTTTTCTCTGGGTCCTCTAGTTTTTCCCCTCCGCATTTAGAAACGTGCATTTAGAGCGTTTGGCTAGTATAAATTCCCACACATGATATAAGCCTCTTCGATGAGCTATCATTTGTGGCCAGGTTGCCTCTGAAATAGATCTCATAGCCCAATGATATTTCCCTGATCAATTAAATGTTTTTGTTTAATAGGTGGAGGTTTAGCGCGTGTTCTCGATAATGAAATCACAAGTTTCAATCCGTGAGCAAAAGTTAACCATAGCATTGACAACAAATATTGGGTACATAATGATACATGATCAAAAATACCCTCTTGATAACATAACAAACATAATTGCATAAAGGCGCTCCAGATATATATATAAAATAAGATGAGATTCAAATAAAGTGTCACTCTCCCCACGTACTTGTGTATCCTATCATCTGCACCTATTCACGAAAATAAATAAATTTGGATAAACAATGATAATAGGGTGCATGTGTTGTAGGCCCTCGGTGATTCCATTTGTCCAGGAATAAGAGCAAATGATAGGATAAATGTCATCCTTCTGCTCGACCTCTTTCAGGTGACTCCTCTTTCTTATCTGTGTATGCATGTGAATGAATAGGAAGATGACTAGATCACCTGGAGTGCACCCGATCTCATCAGATGATTGAAGCTTAGCAGGGTTGCTTGTAAAGGTCACCCCTATTTACAACCTTGTGGACTTGTAGGTCTTGTGGGTGGCAGTAGAGGGTATTACAGGATAAAGCCATTGTTGCCCTGTCCATTATACGTACGCTTCCACCTTTGTGCTCTCCACCGTCACCAACCGACACTGACTCGGCACGGTGAAGTATGGTTAAATAATTCTCACGGTATGGAACAGGCTTTGGAGTGGCCCATATTTAGCAGTGGATTGGCAAAAGGGCTGTACGTGTACAATCGGAATTATTATTATTGTGTTAATTTATCTGCAGATAACAGGAGTTTCCAAAATAAAATCATGAAAAAGAGGAGTTTCAATGTAATTGTCAAGAATTTGTAAGGACCCCTATTTTGACCTTATGTGGCCTTGCATTCCAGAATGGCGATTAATTGTGAATTCTTTCCTGAATTTAATTCTCCATGGCAGCAGTTAACAAAAGATGTGCAAATGCACGTCTGTTTTACATTTTCCTTTGTTTGTTCTCTTTCCCTCTGGATTGTTTTTGCAAGAACCGCGTGGTTTGTCTAAACAGTCATTATTTTAGTATGGTTTTTAATCGGATTGGGACGCAACTTGGCATTTTTGTCAGCCCTGGTAGTCGGTGTTAATCATAGTTTAATAGTGTCTGTGGTTAACATTTTGCTAAATGTTTTCCCATTGTAAATTTCCCCACGCCGAACATGTTGCATTAAACATTTGTAATATTAAACATGGAAACAAGGGATTTAAAATCATGCTGATAGATGCACACGTGTCAGGTTGGTGTGCACTTTGTCGAGCATGTCCTCTGCTTCTCCGATCTGCTTGTTTTAGTTTCTATTCTGGGCGTAACGTTAATTACCGAAGATTTTGATTGCCATTGCAAAAAAGATGCAAAACTTTAAAGTAATGCACGATGCAATGTTTCAACAACAATGTAAGTTGATTTGCTATTGATGTGTCCATTGCCCTGCACATGTGGCTGTTTTTTCTTTGTTGCACTAACATACTGCCTTGTATCGAGAAAACAAACTGCTGCGAAATTTTGTTTGGCTCCACCATCATCATTATTGTGCTTACAAGAGGGGACAGATGAAGGTGATGATGATGATGATGTACTGCAATGGTTTATTTTCTGCATGCCGCTGCTTCACTTTTACGGGACTCCCAAGCAGCTGAAAGAGCATCCCACAGGAATTAATAGAGAGAGTTGTGGAAGATTAACAAAAAACTTTTATTTTGCCAGGTAAGGCCCAGTGAGCTATATAGCTCTTAATTCTAGATTTGAATCTTTCGTGACTGCAAGGATTCATATTCTTAGGTTTTTTTCGGTAAAGTCACGTAGGTAAAAAATAAAAATTTATAAAAGTAAAATAAAAATGAAATAAAAATCGTGGTTTTTATTTTCTTTTTCTTTTTTTATTTACATTTTTTACCTACGTGACTTTACTGAAAAAACCTATATAACTCTCTTTTAGCAGTAACCTGGCCACAAATGACAGCTCAACAAAGTGGCTTATCACGTGGAAATTTATAGCGGCCAAATCCTCTTAAACGCATGTTTGTAAATGTGGAGGGAGAAACGGAGGACCCGGAGAAAAATCACGCAAACTCCAAATATACGGGCGTCTGGGTCGGGATCAAACCCACGACCTCCCATATACCAGGCGAGGTAGTTAACATGTCGCCACCAAAGACGCCCCAAGAACCCCGCGCCTGCGTGTGTGTCTCACTCATTGTGCACAGGCAAGGTCGTCAGCTACTGGTGCTTCAGCCCGGGCCACACAATGAAGGAGCTGCTGCAGCAAAATGTGCGATGCCTCATCCTCACCAGCGGAACACTCTCCCCCATGGCTTCCTTCACCGCCGAGCTGCAGATGTGAGTGCCTGCGGTAGGCACGAATGGGAAGGCAACTTTATATATGCTAAGGTCAAGAGGTCATGGCCAATGCCAATGATGCCACCACACTTGTAAATTCAGTGTCACTGCAGTTGTTATAAAGTTATCTAACCTCCAAGCTTGACTCTTATAGTATTTTCACTCTCTAGCTTTACTTCTTACCCTTGAAAAGGAGTCCACAGGAGTTGTCCTTGGAAGGGAACATTTATTGTTCCAAGCAACACCAACGCTTTGTAGGGCACGAACACAGATCCTTGCGACGAGACCTCTTCTCTCGGAGCCCATCCTCCTTTGTCTCCTCCTCCCTTATATGCCATCTCCTCATTCCCGCCACTGGGGTTTTCTCCCAATGCCCTATCCCCCACATTTTTTGCCTGCACACCCCCTCTTCTTATTTCTATGGGCGTGGTCTCTTGTCTTCTAAGTGACCCCTACACTCAGCCCCAACATGCCCCACGAACTCTACGCACGGTTGCCGCGTGTGCTTCAAGGACTGCTCTCACATGGTCCGGCAAAAACAACCCCCTACCTCCTCGTGGTCCCGGGCGGCAACGCTGTGGTGGGCAGTGCCGTGGGGGGAGGGACAATTTAGATTGGCCTTTCCCCTCATGGCGTTTGTAACCACTACAGCGGCCACATGGGGGCTCTGGACGGGTGTGAGGGGCTGGTAACCCCTCTGCCTTTTATTAATTACTACAAAACCACGACGGCCATGTAGCCTGCATGCCCAGCCACCGCATGCCTAAACAGCTTTTGTTTGGCCGGATCGAGGGGGCTAAACGGTTGCGGCATGGGTTAGAGAAGAGATGGAGTGATGTGGTACAGAAGAATGTGGAGCTGAGTAGACTTGCTGATGACTGGTACCAGCGGTGTCAAGATCGGCCTCTGTGGAGGAGACTCGTGAAAGACGCTACTGGGCAGTTGGAGGCAGTCGGCCTCCAACAACAACGGAGGGCGGAGGAGCGACGCTCACAACAACGAGCGGAGCACCGGGTGGCTAAAGCACAGCAAGTTTGCACAGTAGGGGGCACAGGTGGTGCATCAGCCAGTCGTCTCAGTCAGTCGACCTGTGGCATCTGGGTCTGCCCCGTGACCTCCTGCCAGCGGAGAGTTCGACACTTCACATGGCCTCAAGGTGCACATAGCCTGGCACAAGCATCGTGGTGACGTCACCGCCACTTAGTGGCGAATGGCGGTTGTTGTTGTTGCTCTCACATTCTCATCTTCACCACGATCTGGCTTAGGTTTTCCCCTTGGTCAGTATCCTGTTGGTGCCACTCCATTGCCTGTCTTGTGAAGCTGCCTTCCTTCATCCTGTGCACATGCCCTGCCCCATCGCATCTTCCTCTCCTTGTTTTACATCCACAGTGGTTTCCTGCTGCATCCTTTACCCACTTGTAAATTAATAATTACACTCAATCTGCAGTGGGATACTCTCTTTAGGGAAGTACATTTTTCACTTCGCTTCAAAAAAAGAGACTTGTGAAATGGAGCATCTAATAATACCTCCCCATCCCCATCGTGTAGTTGTTGATTGTTATCATTAAAAGGACATGTGAACCCATTGCTTAAGCCCACTTATGCTCCGTTGGAACGTGTAATAAATACGGTTGATGGCTTTGCACAAGAAGCTTCCTCAGCTTCTGAAAGTGGCCTCCATCTGCTACTCAAAGCGCAGTTAATTGAATTTATTTTTGCCGTGTCAGCATTCTCAATGATTAGCAAACATCCAAGGGAGCCTGATACCCTAGGCTAAACTAGAGTACTGCTTGAACCTGGAGGCCACCTACATACATTTCCTTTGGAGTTCTCTCCTACCCGACCAATCCCGGATGATGGCACCAATGTGAAAACACAACGTTGAAACGTGTATGCCAATGAGGCTTGAGGGCAAGGTTCTGTAAGTTATAAAATAGATGCCAAGCATCAGTGAGCTGACCTGTATGGCCAGCCCCAAATGTTTTGGTCATCTCTGGATTGGAAAGTTGTTCACAATTAAATTGGCCCCCTCAATGGCGGAGCCAGGATTTTTCAGGTAGGGGGGGCAACCCCTCCAGCAATGAAAAATGATAGGAGTTGTTAGTAAGTAAGGACTTGTCCCTTGCTTTTTATTCGACGCGTGTGCGGTGATGGCGCAGCCATCGATCGAGGGTCGAATTCGAACCATGTGATCGCCATCGCGCTCGCTGAAGGTGTTGATGCCTTCAGGGAAGTCGTGTACTGTATACGCAACTGCGCACAATTCTGAGTCACTTATAACTGCTTTGCCGTTACTTATTGCCAATTATGGACTCAAACTATTGTCCTATCATCTCGTAGAGTCCCTGGCACATAATAATATGCTACACAGTGGCAGTGGGGGTCGCAAAATGCCGATTTATTACTAATATACCCCAATGATCCGATCGAAATTAGGGATTTAGATCGGATCATTGGGGGGGCACGTGCCACCCGACCCCCCTTTCCCACTGGCTCTGCCAGTGGGCCCCCTCCATCACCAATGAAGTTTGGTGAAGTGTGACAATTTGTGGTTATTATTTGATAGATTCGTGAATTGACTCATTTTAGTCTCATTTGTAGTTTCTGTATTGTTGGTTCTGCCTCTTTCCATTCGCCTGAAGGTGTGAAGGTGATAATTTAATGTTATTTGCATAATTTGTTGAAGAAGGTTTGCTTTCACGCATGATTGGATCCATCTGTCCTGAACGTAAGAATATTTTAATCAACTAATCTAAACACGCATAATTACGGCAAGGTCTCTGAATGATAGCACAGATTGACAGGCACAGTTTATGGATATTTAGAGTTGCACTAATTCATATTTTTTATGTAATAGCTTTCTTCCCCCAGTTTAAATGTAATCAGGTGTGGGCCTCAATAAGCTTATGTGAAAAGATCAGGAAAATAATTATGCTGTGTGTGGCCTGTTTTTTTTCATAATTTGGGATTATAGGGCATAAACTGGAGAAATAACTCCACTTACTAGAATATAAGTTGTCCACTTATTTAAGAGTGTTGTGTAGTAGTCTTGCCATAATTCACTCCCACACACCTCACAATTGAATCAATTGTCACGATTCAGATTCATTATTGTATTCAAACAATAACTTATTGTGTCCTCTTAATGTCTCGAGTTCCATCAACTTCATTCCATTAGCCAAAAGGTGACATTTACACAGAATCTGTACATACAGTTTAAATTTTTGGTTTATAAATTCTTACATGCAGAAGTCAATGCTTCTATCACGAGCACAGGAATCAGTTTTAATGAAGGAGCTGATGTATGCCTTGTGTTCGCAAACAATCCTCCTCCTGCCAAAGACATGTTTGCTGCGTATTTATCTCCAACGTTGGCAGCTGCAGTTGGTGGAACTGCAACATATTTTTTTCCCCGGGCACTTGAGGTTTATCACCATTCCAGTGCTAATTACATTTCCGAGCATTTGTGAACACCCGCCCTTGTTTAACACTTGCGGCGCGTGAATTCGGCACTCCGATTGGTATTCCGATGATTATGCGGCGGCTTTCGGGGCCGTCAGCGTTAGACAAATGAGGCCACGTTGCGCCGTGGGATTGTAATTTCCCCGACTGTCATTAGGAGTATACTGTGGCGCCTCTGAGAGACTCGCTGTGAAGGTCACCTTCCCGCTCACATTGGCACAACAAGCTTGCCTAGAAAAAAGCCACGTGGACACGGACAAATGGGAAATTAAGTTTGTAATCACTACTGGCAAGACCGGCTTTAGTTTAAAGCAGGCCTTCTGCACCTACCTTAAACATCCATCAAATGGTTATGGTAATTGGGCACGGGCAGAAGAATGCTGAATAGTCGTGGTGGTTTCTCTAGAAAACGTAAAGAGGTCCCCTTTATGGTAATGTCATGCTTGTGGGTTTAGTGGAGGCAAAAGTGGCATGCTGCGTTCTCTTTTTGCCTTGTAAATAATTACCTATTACAGTCCATGTCCATTATTCCGAATGAGGTGAGGTCCCACTGAGGTACATTTTCTGGCGTTCGACGATGAGAGCCAACCAACCTTGCAAAACAGAAGGGCACCTATTGTGATATATTTATAATTTGTTTATTTTTTTGTTTTCAGTGATTATGCATGATGAAAATAATTCTGTGGTGCAGCTTAGCTCTCAATGTAATTTTAAAACATTGTTATGGGTAAATTGCTCTTAAAGGAAATGTCTTTGTTGTGTGCTACTGACTAAGCTGACTTATCAGCAGGCTTACTCAGCTGGCAATTATTATGTTACAGACAGCTGTAAAATGGAATTTTATCGGCAGCATTACAGTGGAACCACTTGCCTGGTTTTTGGTTTTGCTTGCAATTAAAATTGTGCTGAAGCGCAGAAAAGACAGCATTAGCCACATAACGAAGTGGGGTTATTATTCCCCCCCCACAAATGCCTTCCCTTTATTTACATACATGATGATTAACAATACCACCGAATAAATTTTTGTTTGGCGAAAAACTCAAAGTCATGGATTTGTAGCGTGCCGCTGTAAATATTGACAATAATTAAAACTTGTAACACGCACAGTATTCGCTCGCTCTCAGAGAGAGAGAGAACGACTCGTAGGCGCGAGGAACCAGGCAAGCGGGAAAGGCAGCCAGGCGGTGAGACAACACTTTCACCATCCTGCATTGACCAGCGTGTAGTATGGTCAAATGACCCCTACCAACCCACGGTGTGGGGGTGCCCTCATTCAGCAGTGGATTGAGATGAAGGCTGTGCATTTACATTTGTTTCCTAAGCAAGCAAACTGGACGAGTGTTGACTGTTTGGGTCTCAGCTGATTCATGCTTGTTGTAACTTGCGATTGTGTGTGTATGAAGCAGGGAGCGGTAGTGCAGCGGTTAATGCCACTGCACTACGATCTTGGCGAACCAGGTTCAATTCCTGCTCACAGTCAACACCATTGACAATTATTAGAACCGGTCTTGGGGCTCCCCTAGTTCGACTCGGCCTCAAATAAGTACCTGGTGTGGTGTGGTGTGTAAACGTCGCCACCAGGGAGATAAAGGCGGCCGGGCATGGTGCTGGCCAACCAACCTCTCGTACGCCATGCCGGCCTTCATTGGTACTCGCGAACAGCACTTGCTCCTGTCGTCTGTTCAGTCTCTACGGGTGATCTTTGTCTTTCGCAGTGAATTCCCAATCAAGCTGGAGAACCCGCACGTCATTGACAAGCACCAGGTGTGGGTGGGAATCGTTGAAAAGGGACCAGACTCCGTGCAGTTGAATTCAGCGTACAGAAACAGGTAACGCGTGGAAAGCACCGAGCCATCCCAATTCATAAAGACCTTTACTCCCCGGTGAATACTGTACAATATGACCATCATCACTATGTCAATTTGTCTTTGGAGATGACAGTACTTGTGGCTTTTGCTTGCCTTGGGGTGAGTAAGCAACACCTGAAGTTGAAAACGACATGATTTTGCCACGTGCAATGCAACGCTGTTAAATGAACAAGAGATGGCGTACAGCAATAGATTATAATTTTACCTGTCTGTGTGGCGTTTTTGAGCGTTGCCCCAAAGTATTTGTGGATTTTCACCAGGTATTTCAGTGCTGTCCACCATGAAACTAAACATATGTTCATGGACTTGCCCAAACATTAAAATGCTGAATACGACTTAATTCTCAGTGAGGCTTCTCTGGGTTAATATAAGAATTATAATTATTTCTCAACAGAATCATTGTTTAACCAACTACTGCACAGGACAAAGCAGTTGGATGAAGGTTGCTTCAAGAAAAGGAATGTTATAGATTGGCCTGAAACGTTAAAAACGAATAACAGCATGATGTTTTTAATCCATGCATAATTCTACCCAGTTCCACATCCGATTACTATTAACAATGTTATGCATCCGTTTGCAAAGTAAGATAGAAATACTTATCCTCCTTTTGCACCGTGCCCTCCAGAGAGTTTTCCCAAGTGTATAGCAGCTTCATTTGCCGTCCCACTCTGCTCTTCACGGTGTCGGTATAAGAGGGTTGTCTAGGCCGAGCTAATGGATGGTGTGTAATGGTTGGGCGTAGGGTTCAAATTAGTAATGGATGCATGTGGGGCTGGCGCGCAACAGTTAATCATCCCACTTGAGTAGGGGAACTACTCACAGTTGAGTCACTTCGGCTATAGCACCAAGATCGACGACCTCGCTGATCAAATGTTGGGTTTCGGGTGCAGGTTCCTTCTCCGAGGCAGGAGGCCCTGTCTGAGCCAAGACCTCGCTCTTTCCCAAGAGCGCACACATTCAGAGCTGTGCCAAAGAGCTGAGCCCAGGGGCGAGCGTTATTGAATTATTCATACAAAAAGGAGGGCATTGTACTGATATCTATTCTACGCACAAATCACCAGATACTGTGGTGCTTGGCCACCCACACCCAACCGTCGCGCACGATAATTTAGCTGCAAATGATGCCCTTCCACACTGAGAAAATTACGTATGGTGTAACACTGCACGGTCTAATTTGTTTTTACATTTTCAGGCTAATCTGCCACAGTCTTCTAGCAACCTTAAACCAACTACCTTGCAAGGATTATATGATGACTTAGCTTGTTTGAAGGCGTTAGCATGTCGACATGATTCTCCCATCATCCAAGTGAGCACTCAATCGTTTTTTGATCATTTGTCGTAAGGAGCTGGTAGCATCCTAATAGACGGCTGTTAATCTTACTACTCGTGTATTAATTTTGCGGAGCTAAATTGCAGGAAAATCACCGGTTCTCTCTGACCGGCATGGTGATGCGTGGTCAATTAACTCCCACAACCCCGATGTCGTGGCTCGGCGTACCCCTCATTAAGCAGCGGATTAACAAACTGCCAACCAAAGTCTCCTTGCACCAATTGCTTCTCATCTCCCCAAATACTTACCTTTTGTTTGCATTCACTCACTTGTGTTGTTGATAAGTCTTCCAGCCTCTCCTTAGTCACAGTAGTAAACGGAAACCATTCGAGTGGTTATCCCCAGCCCCGCCCCCCCCCGTGAATTATTAACAGTGGCAAACTGCAAGTGATTTCTCGTGTCATTAAGTGGCGAGTGCCCCCTCAGGGCCACTGGGATGTACCCGTGATGGCGACTATACGCGCAGACAGGCGCTCTCCGCTGCTGAATTGTGCTCCCCTAATGGACGGGAAGCTGGAAATTGCGCCACGCCCGACGTGAACTGGATGGCCTCCGAGCGTAATTACAGCAGCGCTAGGGCACGCAAACCACGATTGATGGCTCAACGCGAGCGCGTTCCGAGAATAAGGGGGGGGGGGGGGGGCGGGGCGACAGGTGGATACGGCAGATTTACAAACACTTTAGAGGCGTTAAACCCATGACAGCCGCATTGTTTGTAGTGTCGCAGCTTTTAATTTAGGATAATCACAGGCTAATGCAAAGTGAAGGCCGATCATGGTGGCTGGATGGCCCACAACCACATGTCGCCCACGCATTGCGCGATGCTCGAACACGCCATTCTTTTACCGTTGTGCATCTGCATTGCAAACCGAAACGCTGCAGCGAGTGAACACGTCGGTCGGCTGATACGCTTCCCGAGTCTTGAATAAAACTACGTGTCGGCATTCATTTTTGGCTTGTAACAATTGACACCCTCGGATTAGCACGGTTGGCTTACGTACGGAGTGACAGAAGTTCAACATACAGTACGTGCATACGAAAGTCCCCGAGCGCTTTGATTAATGGTCGAGTCTGAGTGTTCCGAATTGATTCGATAATGAATTATTTTTGTCTTGTTTTTAGAATGGTTTAGGTTGTTTCTTGGTTTTGTCCGCTCCAATAGCCCTACATTTTACATTGGAATACCATTTTCTTACATCATGCATGGCTTCATCTCACTCGCATGATTCGACGCGTGCATTGCTCGCGTAAGAATGCATTTTTAAGCCACGAATCCTTGCATCCTTGCATGTACATCTAATAAATAAGGGGAAATCTATTAGCGCACATATTCCATTTAAATTACGCCGCACGACTTCATCCGAGCAGATTTTTAGTTGTCGGTGTAGCTGTCCACTGATGGCATTCATGGATAACTTACCACCAGTGGACAGTGACATTGACTATGAAAGAAAAGTATTTTTTTTGTGTTACCGAGGCACAAAACGTTATTTCACGCATCCTTGCTCAACTGAACGTGCAACCAGAGAATGCGCTTCTCACATGCCTAACCCCTTACCACAGTAGCCCATTATGTGAAACAGATAAGCAGGGTTACACACATACACTAGGCATGAAACTATGAGTTGATCCATGAATTAAAATAGATGTTTTCATTGAATTCTACACACATGAGAATTGATTTAATATATTTGAAGACGGACGCTTGTGTTGCCTCAAACGTCGTGATTTAATTTAATTAAATGTTTTTACCTACGTGACTTTATTGAAAAAAACAGAGTATGGACCCTTGCAGTCACGAAAACTTCAAATCTAGAAACATATGAACCTTTATGTGTGTGCGTGCACAGCATGTGGCTGCATGCACGAATACATTATTAAACGGCTCAAAGCAACGCGGCATGCACTTCCTAATGCCTCCCTTCGTTATGTTTAGTGCTCTTGTAAAGAGGCAATTAATAGGCCATCGTGCTGTAGCGCCAACATGTTTCTGTACCAGTAGTCCCTCGGTTTAGCATTTTTAATTCATTTCACGAAAACTACTGCGAACCGGAATAACTGTTAATCGAATATAGGAATTCCATGTTCAAAGCATTCATCTGTTCCTAGACGATCGGAAGTTGACCTTTTTGACCCTCAAAACATAGTTTGTAACATGTAAACACTCCCTATTAATAAATAAATATTCTAAGAACATATTAAAGGATTATAATATTAACATGAACATAGTCACTCGGTCTGCAAGAGAGCTGTTTCCACTGCCAAAACAGAAAACGTATAATGTAGACAAAGCCAGTCGAGGTCTAAACGCTCATAGATGGGTGTCGCTGATTGGCTGAGGGCATGCTCAGCCCAACTTATGAGCGCTCCGATTTGCCGAACTTGGCGCCCGCGTGCGTAATGTTAACATGACGTTAATCAAAATGTTAATGTTAGTCGAAACCATGGGATCCTATGGTTGGCGAAATGTTAACCAAATAAAATCGTTAACCGATGCCACTGTTAACCACGGAACTACTGTACATGGCACTATATCCCCTCAGGGTAACAAACCTGAAGATGGAAGAGGTTTTAGTTTTCATGTTTTTGTTCCTAATGTCCAGGTATGAGGTGGATTTAAAAAGTTCACTAAAATATATTTTGACAGCTTGAAAGGACTTCAGAAGGGGATGTCCTTTGGGATATCATTATTATGTACTTGGGAAAGCCTCACTGAGTCTCAAGGCTGTTTTTCACTCGGGTCTTGCATTGGAATATTTGGCCAATACAATGGACGAGAGAAGGAAGGAAACTGGAGTACTGCACCCGGGTAGAAGCCACACATAACACCACTGGCATCTCCTGTTCACCCATCGGCCTCATGCCTACAATTCCCTACAAGTCCTTGTGGTTCAAGCACAACAAGTCCTTGAACCACAAGGACATATTGTGGTCCAAGTGCCAACCAGACCCATAACCTTTTTGGTTCTTTCGGTAAAGTCACGTAGAAAGAAAATAAGTTAAATAATAGAATATACGACGTTTTCGATTGCAGCATACCTGATGACGATTGCTTGTGTTGCAATTGAAATGGTCGTATTCTATTATTTAATTGAATTTATTTCTACGCGACTTTACCGAAAGAACCAGAAAGTAATTCCTGCAGTCACGAAAGCTCCAAATCAAGTTTAGACCCATAACCTGTTTAGATTTTGAGATTTGAAGACATCGGATGCATGTTGAATGACTTAAAATGAGCATAAGGTGATCTTTGGCCCCTCCACCACATGCTCACGGTCATGTGATTTTAGCAGGGTAATCACGCAGGCAAGTCAGCTCGGCATCTGTTTGGTAAACTGTATGCGAGTGGCAAACTAAATTTAGTACGTGTATCTGGCCAAGATGGCTCAGCCTCAGCCGTAGCATGAGCGGCTCGCAATCAGAAGGTTGCAATTCATATCCTGGTTGTGTGGGGTTGCCTCAGCTTATTTTCCCTCCGGGGTCGAAACAATGAGCATACATTTCAAGGGAAGTCAAAAATGGTTTCCTCTGGATGGACTTGTCCCTGCCAAAGTAATGTGGAATTCAGACCACTGGCTCAGAGCTGTAAATAAGAGCGATG
Source organism: Entosphenus tridentatus (assembly GCA_014621495.2). Classification (NCBI taxonomy): domain Eukaryota; kingdom Metazoa; phylum Chordata; class Hyperoartia; order Petromyzontiformes; family Petromyzontidae; genus Entosphenus; species Entosphenus tridentatus. The sequence goes on along the minus strand of CM025619.2, from coordinate 11,425,988 downwards.
CTAATTTGAGCAGGAAGTAGGGGAGACTAGGCTAAGATCATTAATTATCTACTAAGGTCACTCCATTTCAACCTCTTGAGCTTGTAGTTTAATCACGGATGATTGTTTGAATTCAGACCCAAGGTCTGAGCAGCGCCGGCTCAGACGTGACCCCCGAAGCAGTGACCCCGGAGTCACCTGACCAGTCCTGTGGAGCGGTTTTTATTTTAAGTAATCAATACAAACATAAAATGCATGTTTAAATTTGGAACTCATGTGACCCTTAATATTTCAAGGGCTCTGATTGTGTGTAGGCGGAATTAAGACCGCGGCCTAATTTTAAGCAGGGGAAAAGACACCGTCCAATTTACAGTATGATAACAAAAGCATTTGGTCCCTTGGGTGGCCCAGCAGCAGCTGTCGGATGAATAATTTAACCCAACTTAATGCACGTGTGGTGAGCCCATGCACGAACTGCTGAGAGTAAGGCATGCATTGACTGCCTAATAAGCCACAATGGCTGCTGTGCTGGGGCTCATCGTCCGAATGAAAAAGTGTGGTTTTATTTTAAAATGCTCAAATGTTGCTTTTCACCGTTGTTGCATTTTGGACCATTAGTATGGGGCCACTTTCGTGCTTGAGCTCATTCATTAATAGCCTCGTGGCCAAATGTGGATTTCTGTGCAGCTATGTCGATGCCCTGTAAATGCAAATAACTTGTTCACTGGGCAACTTTGCGCACAATTTCTAGAAAACGCAAATGGTGTAATCTTGTTTGAAGCTTTTCGTGACTGCAGGAATCCTTTAACATGCCACGCTATTTATTACCTTTACACTATAATAGCCCATTAACACTACTTCGGCTACCTTTGTTCTAAAAAACGTATATAAACTCTTGCTGGTAACAGCTTCTCTTCACAAGGCAGCAGACATCGTGCTGCTCGCAGCAGACATCGCTGCTATCGCGATTTTCACCTGAAGAAGATGGCTTGTGTTGCTATCGAAACGTCGTGATTTATTTCTTTTTTTTCCTACCGACGTGACTTTGCCAAAAGAACCAAAGAGTACAAATGGTGTAGTGTGTGCATTTGCAACAAGCTGTCATGAGGATTCTATCTCAAGCCATTGATCGATCTTTACAGTCATTTAAATAATAATTATCGTCGCTAGTGCTTGCTGTAAAGAAGCAATTGGTGTCAACTTGAGGGCGAGACAGCTTAGATCAATTTCCATTAGATTTTATTATTCTTTTGATGTGCTAAGGTCACGCCAGCGCGGCCCGTTTTTTAAATTAAATTTACTGAGATGTCGTCAACCAGCACTCACTTCCCCTGGGTTTCCTGGTTCATGTGGACGTTTGGGAATGTTTTCACTTGCATTCTGGAATCGAGGCTCACCAGAGAGACTCGCTCTTAATACGACGCAAACTATAATCTGCTCTTTTGTTTTGACATGCTATAGAGGTAATTACTTCATCAACATTTGAATGCAGAGCTTTCAATGGCACATCATTGTCGCTCATTTGAGAACATTGCAGGGCTGTTTGCTGCTTAATATTCACGTGAATACCGCTAGTTATTGAATACTTTGTACTTTATACAGGTTATGATAGACTGAATATTATTTAGCTGGATGACTGGTTATGGTGTTTGACTCACAATCAGGACGTTGCATGCTCAAATACCAATCCAGAATCAACCCATCATCCTTCTAGAGTGTACCACCTTACAAGAACTAAACTTGTTACTCTAATATTGAGGCTACCAGTGGCAATGGGGAATTTCCACCCTTGGCTCTGAACAGTCAATGGAGATGAGTTAGGGCTTACAAATGTTGCATATTGGCCAGGACAGTCCCAGTTTTTAAACAAGTTTGTACCGGTGTCATCAGGGAAAAGCGGCGGTGCAACTGTGAGTAGTTGGTGGGGCTGGAACATATGGCTAGTAGATTGAGCCAACTTATGAAAGGCGGGGCTGATTGAGGGAGCGGCTGTCAACTCGAATTTCCCAGTTGAGCCTCCCAGAAATGTGGTAGAGCATAAAATGAGTGCTCCCCAATTCTAGGGGAGACACAAACTGGACTTGTCGCGTACAATTTCTACGCAACGCACGTAATATCCAAAAGAATAACATATTTGCGCTGTAGGACTGCTGCGATGATGATGATGATCATTTTTTGGTGCATTGAGAAGTTAGTAAAAGTGGTGGGTGTGTTTCAGGTCCTGCCCGGCGTACATGTCGTCACTGGGAAAGACAATAGGTGAGTCGACTGCGTCACTGTGCTCACGCCACATCACGCCGCTGCAGAGTTTCGAGCTGCCCCGCTATTTACACAACACGCAGCTGTTGACAGTGATGGTTGGTGCCACTGTTCGGCCGCTGTAATTTACACAGTGCAGTTTTAATTGTCAAATTTTGTTTCCTTCGTGGTTTTATTGAGCACTGGGTCTGTTGCATGGACCAGCACAGTGACATTTGTACCCCAGAAGTCACACAATGAAGGGGTTGTCAAGACCATTCACTTGATAATTATTGTTATTATTAAGCTTAAACACTACGTAAGTGTATGCTTACAACACTGACTATAGAATTGTGCATACAGTCGATCGTGACTGAGTGAGTCCTTTGAATTATAATTATGATTTAGTCGGGGATCAGAAAACTGAAATTTGCCAAAATATTGTCAAGGCAATGCTCATCACTGGACAAATCCAAAAATGAAATTGTGAAAATATGGGCCCTCAAAAATTATTTCCAGGAGTTTGATTTGCTTTACTCATAGGGCAGGCTCAGCCCGTCCTGAATGGCTTCAAGTCTTACGATAAACACTGAGAAATGTACAGTCCTGATTATCAGTGAAGAAAGTAAGTGCCCTCGCATGGAGTGTGATGCTAAAGCCCACTGGTTATTATGAGTGCATGTATGTATGTATGTACGTTGAACTTCTTTCACACCGTACGTAGCCAACCATGCTAATCGGAGGTCTGGGGGGAAGGACAACAAACTAAACACAAAAAGCAGTTTCAAAGACACGAGTTTTCAATTTAGTGCAATATATTGTATACACACAGCACAAGTGCCCAAAAGCATTATTACAAAATATATAACTTACGCTGCAGGAAAATGCTGTTTCACATTTTATTCGGTAATCAATTAAGCCAAACATTCCAATTGATGGGCTTAGTCAAAGGCAATGCTGGGACTGCTGAAACTTACCTGGTTAGGCAAAGTAAAGGAGCCTCATTATACATTTGTCGGGGTTTGAGAGCACACGTTGGGTGGAAGCAGCTACATTGTGCATCAGCGGCGCTTGGTGGTAAAACTTTAAATCCCGCCGTACGTCCCGGTGGGATGCGGTGGTTCGGGGAGGACGAGCGGCGCTCGTTGACGACATTGCGTCCGCGTTGGCGCTGCACCGTGGTCCCCGTGGGTTTTTTTTTTAACCGAACTAAACAGTCGTGGGTCTCGCCTGATTTATTCACCAGCGCTTGCACTGCAGAGGTCGCAACCGGGTACCTGATACCCTACCCGATACCCGGCTACCCGTACCCGGCCGGGTACGGGTACGGGTAGCCGTTTGCGACCCTGGTGCGGCCGGGTATGGGGCCGGGTATGGGTACGGGTACGGGTAGGCCGTGAATCACTGGTGAGTAACCGTTTGTCACTCATTTCGGGTAGGGTACGGGTACGGGTAGGGAACGGGTACCCGGGTACGGGTACCCATTTGCGACCCTGGTGCGGCCGGGTACGGTTACGGGTAAGGAATCAAAACCCCTTTGCGACCTCTGTTGAATGGTCAAAGTGGGCATTGGTGAACAGCATCGAGCCCCACACTGCTTAGCTTTAATTTGGTTTGAATTTTTGCATATTTAAATTAGTTTAAGTTGTTTTTGACCCTGAGAACGACAAACATATTACTGCTGGCTTTGACGGCATGAGTTACAAGGTTAATCCTGCATAGTAGACAAGTAACAATCAATAAAAAAACGATTAGTTATGCTCACAGTATCTGCATGACATTATGCACGTGAGAATGGACCTCTCGGTTGTAATTTGTGGCGGCACAAATATAAAATTTAGGTTTTCTGATTTTGTCATTATTAGCATCGACCCGAATATATTTGTGCCAAACTTCGACTTTCTAGCCCTTCTTGGCACATCACTGTACAATTGACATTAATCGTTCACTCGGTCACGATTGTCGGTGTGATTCTATAATACATGAGCGCATTCGCAAGAGCCTTTGTTTTCTTGCGTGAATCGGCGTGGGGATAATTGTTTCCTTGACGAAATAGGGACCAATACAGCCTTCATGATTATGCCCCCCCCACCGTCGTGCATTGAAAGGGCCCTAGCACTGTGCACCGTACATTGCTACAACCTTGGGTAATCATTAGCACATCTTTATGGCCAATTTAAATAATTATGTATGGTAATTGGGTCAGCGTGCAGAAGCTGTGCGTTATAATTGATAGCATCACCGCGACGGGTATTTCATTCAGTTCGGTTCATTTATTACGTGTATGCCGTTGTATGCGTATGCCGTTGCGCGTCCTTGGCTGCAGGTGAAGGGTGTGCGGTTGTGTTCCTGATGAGACCACCCTGAGAGAGCCAACTCAGGTGTCGGTCTCTTCATTACGGCTACGTCACATTTCGCTACTTTGCATCGGTCCATTAGATGTGCATTTGAGCGTGTAATTGTATTCGCCTCCGTGTTAAAGCAGGTAAAGTGCGCCATTATTACGGCGATAATAATCTTCCGTTAACTCGGTTTTATTTTGCGGCTGCTGGGTTAGAGTCAGTAGCTAGCATATGGGGTCCCTCTTTATACCACAGTCTAATTTGCTTCTATCCATTTCTCCTTTAAAGTAAATCACATCCCAAAACGAAAATATCTCCTATCTTGTACGTGCACACCTAAGCTTGTCCAACACAGGCTCGAAGCTTTGCTCATGAGAAAGTAGACGTTTCTTTACCAGCAGTCACTGATACGAAAATACTGATCCTTTGATACCCGGGTATGCAGCAATGGGCATGTTAATGGCATCCCAAGGAGTACGGGGATGGGAATGGTTTGGGCTCGAGGCGGGAATTGGGATTTTTTAACAGCACTGCAGTTTGGACCCTCAGTGTGGCTTTGCTATAAAAACGAGTATTATTATTCTTATAAGCTCTCAATTATCTTGGGTAATGACGAGGTGAGGGGGAGTAGGGAGGGGGGGGAGTGGCAGCCCGCATAAACAATAACACAGAAAATGCAAAACATGTGTAAATTAGGTACTTAGACAAATTGTTTTCCTTCATAGAATGGGGTGAAGACAAAGAATGTGTCACGTGTTTTTTTGCTTTAAAAAATAATCGGTTTCATTGTTTACGATCACATGGGCACTGAGTTTCTGACCTTGTGATGAGTGAGCAGCAGCTAATTATAGAACCCGTGTACAAGCAAACACAAATATATGCAATTTTGGCAAGCATGGTTGGTCCCCAACCCAAATTATCCACCCGTGGATAATTGTGAGTTAACGGGATTTATCAGAGCGGCAGTCTTTCGAATGCAGCACATCTCCATTGCGCTTGACTCATATCACTGCCATTTTACTCCCATGGATATTATATACGGCAATGCAGCGCTATCGTTGGGGCACTAAGACTGAGTTCTTCACTGTTATTCTAAAGTCTTTTTCTCATCAGTGAAGCTTAAAACCCATACCGGACAGCCCAGAACACACAGTCGTACGTATCTTCAAGATAATAGATATTATTTGGGGTGTATCAGGTTCCTTATCCCTTTCATCATTCCTGCCCATCAGCAGTACTTTCTACTAGGCATTCCGTTGGCACGATGTGATGGTTTGATCACAAAAAAGCTATGAATGCAGTGGGCACAATTCTCCCTTGGTTAAGTGACGGGAGTGAAGCCACTTCCTCTGGCCCTCTCTCTCGTGCCTAGTGAACCTGGCGAGGATCATCCCCAATGGGCTGCTCGTGTTCTTCCCCTCCTACACCGTCATGGACATGTGCCTTCAGCACTGGAAGGTGAGGGGCACGTGGTCGCACCACACAATTGTCAGTTTCCGAGGAGCAGCCGTATAAATGTCGCACTTAGAGTGGTGTACAGTCTGTTCTCCTATCAAGTGTTGTTTTCATGACGTGAATTGGATATAACGCGATCGAGCAAACGGAACTACGTCACGCGAGTTGGAATAAGCGGTCGTACGGCTGCCTCGGCGTAGCATCGCACAAGGTGGGATGCTGCTGGATGCTTCTAGATGCTACCCACACGACTGCGCTTTACCCTATATTATATCGTATTTATTATCACGAGATTTTTCCATAACGCGGCGTTCTTCAGGAACGCAAACTACCGCGTTATAGAAGAACAGACTGCACGCATATCACCATCATGCTGTGCTGCGCCTGCGTCACCGTCGCAGTGTGCCATAGATGCATGACATCACACCGTCCGTACATCATCATCGCACTGTGGTAATAATACATACGTACATACATCACAAAGGGCAGTGACTATATCACCATCACACCCGGGTTGTGCTTCCATCACCAAAACGCCGTGCCGTACTTGAAACGCCGTCACGCAGTACCATACATACATCACCATCACACCCGCATCGTACCGTCAATACATCACCATCACAGGATGATGCACATGCCACCATCGCACTGCCGTTCATATATCACCATCACACTGTGCTGCATATACATCTCGATCACACCACAATACGAAAACATTGGCACCACGCTGTGCTGTACGTACATGAGCATTCGCCTTGCTGTAAATGCATCACCATACAATTTGCTGTAAAGGCATCTCCATCGCATCTCTGCACACACATTTGCCAGGCGTGGCGAATCATGAAAATTGTAACTTTCGAGACATTGAAGCTCTCACCAGGTGCCCCTAATGGAATGGGCTTTTGCAATAACCGCCTGAGCTTTGGGGAGCATGCGCTGAAAGGTCACATGCCCTGGTGCAGCAGCGTTTATTATTACACATATGATAAATCTGACATTCAGGCACATTTACGATATATCCTGGCGCTATTGTATCATGCTACACGATATTGTGGTGCATTATGAATAGCAATAATAGGCAATACATTACTTATTAAATGATCGGGTACATCATTCAAACGGTAATATACATGCTGGAGGGGGGTAGGCTTTGTTGCTTTTAAAGTGACGTGTCGCCCGGTTTGCAGAACGAGGGATTATCAAGCAAGATCGAAGAGATTAAACCTATGTTTGTGGAGCCCAAGCAGAAAGGGCTTTTCACAGAGGTACAACATTGCATTTCGCATTCACGTTCATGATTTCAATGATTATGATTGATTAGTCCTTCAAGCGGAAGGTAGCTCTTCTGCCATATCTGATGTTGATGTCCACCAGGACTGTCCTTCTATGTCACTGGCTTCCTTCCCCGCTTAACGTATTTTAAAGTTGGGGTTGAATCCTCTAGTTCTGCCATGCTCTGTGCCAGCAAACTCAACTTGGGCAGGGACATTGGACGGTTTTGGTGAGATCAGAGCCTTTAGGTTTCATATCCTTGAGTTGCACTTGTTATAACTCTGGGCTTTGGGGAACGAGTGTGAGGGGAGCGGCTGCATGCTGCCCGTCCCTGTGAAAGGCGTTGTCCGTCTGGGAGCCCTTGAGGCCGTGACAATTTTTGACAGTGACATTGGGTTCCTCATAAAGGCTGCCCGCCCGCCTCCGATTTACTCCAGCAGCACCTTTATGTTTAATGTCTACGTGCCGTGCATTTCTGCCTTAGTGCTGCGTCGTGAGCCCCTATCAAAACACAAAGGGATTTGGTGTTACAATGAGCAAAATGTCGAGTGCATTAAACCGCAGCCGTGCGTGCCTAGAATGCCCGCCCATCTTCGTCTGCAAATTTCCCGGTGCCTTCTCCCGACCACGGCATGTGCCCACCGAAGGATCTTTCTCCTTTTTTTCTCTCCGATAGATTGTTACACAAGCTCCGTGCTCAGTTAGTTGCTGATCTATTGTGTCTCCTTCCATTCTAGGCAATTAATGGTTTCTACGATAAGATTAACGACCCACAGTGCAGCGCCGCAGCCTTCTTTGCCGTCTGCAGAGGAAAGGTATTGTGCTTGGAGGAGTTGCCAGACTACATTTGTGCCAAACTTCAACACACACACCAGCAGCCAAATTCACACAATCAGTAATCCACCCACTGGAAAGTGTAAGCTCTGAATATATCACGAGCAAATAAGGAAAACGTTTTGGCATTGCGTATATGCGTCTTGTGCGTACACACAAAGATCACCCCGAATATATGTAAGCTGCATATATATATACACATACATACGCACACCCAGACAATGTAATTATAATAATAATTGTGGTGCAAAATTAGAATTACAATACAGTGGGTTACATGAGGTTAGGCTCCGTATTACCCAGTAGAGAGCAGTGCAGTCATATCCATTGTTGTACTCTATATCATTCGCCCCAACGTCCGTGCTCTTCATTTTCAACTGGCTAGGATGGTTGAAGTATGGCCAAATAGGTTTCATCACCCTCACACCAGGGAGAGGTACTTATTCTGCAGGGGATTGACAAAGGACTGTACATGCCCATGAATTAGGTCAGGCAAATAACCCATCGAACCAGAGTCTTTTCTGTGACGATGCAAGAGGTTAGAACAGGGTTCGGCAATCAAAATAACAAGAAGGGGTAATTTTTTAGAAATTCGGTAAAAACTCAATATTACAAGAGCCGCAATGCACGTGAATACGAGACGGTGTTCCGTAATAAATAACGTCACGAAGAACGGCTTGCGGCTCCAGACCCGCAGGTTGCCGACGACCCCTGGCTTAGAATGTAGTCAGTAGTCACCTGTGACAGACGCGCGGCGTTGACATCGAGACCACGTGATTAGAGAGAGAGAGAGTGGGGGGACGACCATTGCACCCTCGCTACTCCCCCGCTCCACTCAGGTGAGCGAGGGCCTGGACTTCGCTGACGCCAATGGCCGGGCGGTGATTATCACGGGGCTGCCATTCCCACCGCAAATGGACCCGTGGATAAAACTGAAGATGCAGTTCCTGGACGAGATGAAGGCCAAGCGGTCGACGGAGATGAAGGTAGCGGACGGGGACTCTGCCTCGTCGTTTGCGGCGTCAGTCCCGTGCTCGCGGAGCGGCGTCACGGTCACGGCCCTCGTGCGCTCGTTGCAGAAGTTTGCAGTTCAAAGCCAGCAGGCTGCACCTGGCTATTACTGCCACGGAATGAACCGTGTTATACTGGTAGGAACCACCTGGTTCCACCAGCCCACAGGGGATTATTGTGTCCGTCCGTCGTGCATCCAAAAATGGGTGGGGCTGGGTGGAGAGGGGAGGGGCTGGGTGGGGAGGGAGGGGCTGGGTGGGGAGGGAGGGGCTGGGTGGGGAGGGGCTGGGTGGGGAGGGTGGGGCTGGGTGGGGAGGGGCTGGTCACCCCGTGGTGCCCTTATAAAACTCAACGTTTAACCTACTCACGCCGGTTTGTGCCCGCCCTCACAGTCGGGCATATTTGCGGAATACACCACACCGCCGTTGACCCTGGCCATTGACCGAGCAACCCAACGTTCGCAGGAATGTGTTATATACACCGTCCGCTTCGCAGTGGACGTTAAAGATTCCGTGGCATATTCAAAAAGATTACGCCACTGTGTGCCGGCATCATGCTCATGAATTTGGAAATTACCTGCAAATTACTTCAACCCGTTCCGAGACGTCTGCAAGTTGCAGGGTGGGGTCCCATTCACCGCAGAATCTCGGAACGCACAAGCGGTTAGCATTGATTTTTTTAGAGAGGCCTAGCGCCGCTGTTTTTAAAGTCATTGTGCTCACCGCAAAGAACTGAAGCGACACGACCGCACCTTATGATAGCTGGCGCCAAACTGTCACACGTCTGCCAATAAAAATAACTCCTTGCGCAAATTCTCACTTGAACGTGAACACCAACTTGTAGGTGGTTGTAAAGCTTTCCGAACCTTAGTTTTTGTGAATGATTTGTTTGTACTTACACTGTGGCTAAGCGTGCGCTGTCTGTCTTCTGTCACTGTGAGTTTGTGGGCCTCTCTGGCCAGGAGTGGTACACCCAGCAGGCTTCGCGTGCCGTCAACCAAGCCGTCGGCCGCGTCATACGACACCGCCACGACTACGGCGCCATCATCCTCTGCGACCACAGGTACCGCCCCCTTCCTTCCCTTCTGCCGCCGCCCACGCCCTCCTGAAACGTGTTGAGCTCGATTGCTCGGCCAGAATGTTAACGAAGCATCGAGTCATCCATTAATATCGATTGCTACGCCCACGGTACCTTCACCGGATTGTGCGCACGAGAGTCGATCACTCGGATAAGTTCTGCAAATGATGCGCAAGATGTCGCGTGAAAGCTCGTGCCGTGAAGTAGACTACAAATGAGACGGGGTGAAAAAATTAGAAGGTACAAAAGGAGATGCAAAATAACCTAGTTGTGACGATCATAATTGGACAATTCATCACATCGATGTGGGGACCAATCATGTACTGCACAGCAAGAGCATCGGGCTTAGACTTAAACGATTGATCAGTGTTTATGTGTATGAACTGTATGGTCCTTGTTTCAGGCAGTGTTCGGACGATGGAATCATAGATGTGGTACGACTACGAGACCACTGATGATTCGACCCCTTATCCTGCCCGTAATACCATCAATTCACACAATTTGGGCTCGTGATTCAACACGAGAAGCTTTTCTCTACCTTATTGTCCGCACCATATTGTTGGTGCGGTATTTACCATCTCCTTTGTTTTGTACATCTCATATGTACTTTATTTAATTTCGACTGCGTTTGGTTTGTCTTGTTCATTCCAACCTTTAGCCTCAATTTTTTTTTCGATAAAAGTTGCATACATTTAAAAGTCATTCATTCATATACTTATGATTCAATGAACGTGTTGATGGCATTTGAATTAATACAATTTATTTTTTTAAATGCAAAAAAATTTCTGCTGTGGTTTTCACACCTGATGATGATTGCTTGTGTTGTAATCGAAACGTCATGAGAATTTATTTGTATTATTTTATTATTTCCCTTCTACGTGACTTTACCGAAAGAACCAAGAATATAGATTATATGATGTTATTATGTGAAGCGCGATGGCTGCATATCTTATCGAGGAGAGAGTTTAAAAATGTCATAGGGGTATTGAGATTCGTGAGATATTTTTTGACATAAAATGCTTTGCCTCCAATCTCTTAGCGGGGGGTATCTGTGCAATGGTCACCATGCACTTATCTCTTTCCATCGCTTTGTGTACAAAACCGTCTGAGCTGTCCAGCGAGCCCCTTGGCCGAGGCTTTCCAATGTTCTGTTCTGCTGCCAGGTTCTCATCCGCTAGCGCAGTGGCGCAACTGCCGTCCTGGATGCGTCCTTCCGTTAAGGCCTACCCGGAATTCGGTGCAGTGGTCCGCGAGCTGTCGCAGTTCTTCCGGATCGCCACAAAAACGGTGAGATTTGGCAAAAGACGCACGCGATTGTATTTCCACATGTGGAGTGTTTATTGCGACAGCCCAAAAGCAGCTCCTTTGCCGAGGTTTTAATTCAAGGAAGACGCAGCCCAAAAGAATGAAAATGTCTTAAACGATAGATATTTAACGAATAGGGGTGTATGTGGTCACGTATAGTGATTTGTGATCACGTGGCCCAGATTGTGTTGAGATCTGCTTCAGAATAAAATCGACACCGATCCACGATTATATGTAATAGAGCAAATCAGTGCTTCTGATGTTTGGTTTGGATTTTAGACAAATAATAATAGACTTGCAATCATTGTACTGTAATAATTATACTTACAAGCTAACTAATAAATAATGCTATACAATTCATAGAATAATAGCATTTTGATTAAATATACCAACTTAACAAGAAACATTTTTAAAACATTTGTAAATCGTAAAAAAGTTAAAGATTGCCTCAATGGTACTGTGTTGTATTCCCATGCAGCTCCCATGATGCTCAGCAGTATGCTTGACTCGATTCGTGAACGAGAATCGATTCATTGGTAACATGTATTACAGTATTAGTAATCAATTCGGATTTACGCGTAAATGTTTACTTTAAGGCAGCAAAGGTGGCTGGGCGACTTTGAAGGCAGATTGCTGAGAAGGCACTGCTGAGATTCAGTACTGCCTGCCTGGGAAAGTGCTGCCCCCCCCCCCACCGCCGCCCCCCTCCCCCTGATTGTGAGCTGGAGTTCACTTGATTGGTGCACTCCGAGGCGGTTCTTTGGCATCTACTTCCGTGGGACACTCGATCACGAAGAGCTGTACTCCTCTGCGAGGGCTCTGACGTGAGGACGAGAGCACAGTCGGGATAAAGTTGGGGAACAAAGGCAAACGCTTATATCGGTTACACTGCAGTGATGTCACTAGAGTGGACTCAGGTGGCACTCCTGAAAAACACTTGCAGCCTGGGACAAATAGTACGGGTACATATCTAAGTTGATGATGTTTGTGTGTCGACTTGTATCTTCCTTCAAGGCTGCCCATTTGTTGATGCATTATCTTGCTTGGTTGAGCTTGCTGGTTTGCTTTCATTTCATTATTTACCTCATATTTCTAAGTGTGTTGCTCAGAAAAGCCTGCTCACTGATCGAATGGAACATTTTTAACACAACAACTCTCATTTTCCTTTCTTTAAAGAAACAACAGTCCCGCTGTTTTGGTATCTAAAGCATGCGCGTAGACTTAGCCTTGCTCACTCAAGGCATTCTTTGTAATTATTTCTCAAACCGAGCCTATTAGGTCGGACAAATTAATTGTAGCAGATGTGCTTGCAGTATGCTTGGGGCCTGCATCCCCACCCTCTATTCTCCCTGTCTGCTTTGGTATTTTAACCGAGAAGCAAAATATTTCCATCGGGAGTTTTCCTAAAAAAAAAATCGACAAACATCTCAGCAGTTCTCAAAATAACTCCCCACGCACCCCCCCCACCACACACAAACATAATTTTTAAAAACACGCAGTGCAGAACTTGTACAAATATTTGATAATTCGTGCACTAACATATCTGTCCACATGTTTTAAAGACTGATTGTAGCTTGTAGGATTGCTTTTGGACAGGGGAAATTAATTGTGAATAGTAACGTGTCACCGTGCCTCATGAAGAGATTTGTTTTTATCAATGCTGCGTTCTACCTTCTATGACATGGTGCAGAAACGTGGTCATTTACAAACCAAAAAAATCAACTACGATGTTCAATTCTTCTTCAGAAGCGCCAAGCGATGGCGCATGTTTGGATGGCAGATGTTTGGATTTACATTGAAAGAGAGACAGAGGAACACGGGGATTAGAGAACGTGTAGGTTGAAGACGTAGTTTTGACTGTTAAGAAAAGCAAGTGGGCTTGGGCTAGACACGATGCTGATAACACAAGTAGGATATATTTAAATAAAGCAAACATTTACAAATACTTTTTTTTTTAACACGCTTTAATTAAATGTACCGTACTCGTAATGGCAGAACTCCACGACTCCATAAAGTGGCCCCGCAGCTTGCCATAGCGTAAGGGGCCGTGTTGATTTACAGGCAACGTGAGTTGAGCATGGACAATTAGACCCGTAAAAAAGATTGTCTAAAAATATATTTTTAATTATAGAATATAGTATTGTCATCAGTATGACATACCTATACCAAGTTTGCAGCCGATACGACATTGGGAAGACGGTTGAAATAGAGTTACAAGATTTGAGGATACGACAACAAACGGAGTGAGTTAAATAAAAGCGTGTAAAAAAACATTTAGAATGAGACCACAAAGCACTTCACATAAACAAAAGATCCCCCCATATAGCTGTACAGACTGTTGGGACGAGCGCCGTTAGCAAACACCTACTAAGGCTGACATGGCGCTTGAGGGACTGTTGTGACCAACACGACCTTCCTTTGTGCCCGCAGTACTGATGCTTGCACATGGCACCCAGGCACCCATTTGAATGAACTTTAGCTTTCCTGCAGTTGGGAGTGTTTTTAGTTTTTGGGCTTGGGTCCCATCCTTGGCCGCGTTTCCCCATCCCCGACATGTGTGCGCCGGTGTCTTGCAGTTGCCTGCCCCCCAGCGAAAGGTGTCGTGCAGAGGGCAGGTGGCGTGCGGGGAGGCGGACGGGGCAGGGTGCAGCTCCTCCTCCCTGCAGGCCGCCGCCTGCGGCGATTTCCGCAAGGCCAGGGCCGTAGACGCCCACGTGCCCAGCCTGCGACGACTCGCAGCCGGTAAGGCGTGGGTGGGAGGGAAACCTGCGGTCTGGCCCGTGACTTCATTCCACCTCCGATTAGCAGCACGGTTGGCTACGCACGGCGCGAAAGAAGTTCAACGTACACACACACATACCCACACACCCCTTGGTTTCTTGAGGCCTACTACCACTTCAAAACGGCACGCAAACATTTATTGATCACTACAGGCACATTGATCGTGAACAATAGGGGAATATCTTGACCTGGCAACACTTTATTTGAACGTTATCGCTTTCAGTCACTTCCAAGTGCAATGGCCTTTTTTCTACTCGGTTGACAGGAATGGATTTTTTTTGTCATTTTTGCATAATGAAAATGGTGTATGTTTATGTGTGTGGCCCCACCATCGTTTATGAAAGTCCTGTTCAGCCCTCAGTAATCAAAAAAGGTTCCCCGCCCTAGCGATTACCCTCAAGATTTGAATGCGCAAACGAATTAACATTAATTTACAGTGGGGACCTTTTAATCCACAGCATCCAACTGGCCGCGTGTCTGCGTTCAATTCGGCCTAAATTATTAAACTTTTTTTTACGTGTGTCTATTTAAAAGTCCTCGCGCAGCACGCAATGCTTTTATGTGAAAATTATAGAGCCTGACGTGTTTGCGGCATGATGCAAGAGCGCACCAATGTTCATCTGCAGTGTGTGGTGGAGGGCGCCCTCTAGGAGGAGCAAAAGCGTCGCGTTTCTGTGACTCGCAAGTTGAGCAATCGTATCCCAGCGAATACTCCACTCCAGGGTGTTAATTGGTTCCAAACTGGTGCGCCGTGAGGTAAAAGTTCTCCGGGATGAACTTGGGTATACTGCGATTCGGGTAGGCCAGGAAAGACTTGCGTAAATTAAATAAGTGGGAAAAGCGTGAAGAAATGAAAAACCAGCCAACCAGCTTTCTGCGGTCAATGCACAGGCGTCAGCCTGCTATGCGGTCGTCTGGCGATGACGACGCACTCCCATTTAGGACACGCTGAATTAATTTGGTAATAAAGTATATGTTTAACTAATTAAAATGGGTAAAAATTAATTAAGCGTGCAGCATCATCCGAAAGAGCGTGGCAGGCAGCAGGAATCAGTGAACCAGTGCACTTGAATTTCTGGCACCTGCTCTACTAGATTTCTCTCTCATGTTTTCACTTTCTTCTTACGATTAAATAGCTGTAAATATGTTTTTTTTTAATCAATTCGCCCGTCAGGTAAGCGTCAGCTTTTCACCTTGCTTCATGACGATGGTAGCTTGGTGGAAACTGCACATCATTCATTATTGACGTGGTTTTTTTCGATGATAAACGTTAGAAGTGTAAATAGGTAGTGAATGTCTATTAAGGTAGTAAGTGTCAGTGATATGTTTCGGTAATCGTTTTGTCAAGTTCATTTGAATATATGAATTTTATCTTTTCACTTACAATATGCTGGATGTCCACCATAAACTGAAAGGCTTTTCCCCAATATATTTGACTTATTTTCACACATTTTGTAACAAATAAAATGCAGTAACACAAGACTCAAAACCACTTACAGAGGTTACAGATAATATTTTCAACAAGATGAGAATGCGTTGAGACTTGAATTTTATTTTATATCGAGTTACAAGAAAAGTTAAAGGCAATTCCCAAAACAACAAAAATTTAAGAAAAATACCCATTCTAATGAGGTAGGATCAATTATTATAAACAATTGCACTCATATTCACAAAGTAATTTCAACGGTCTATCACATAGTATCGATCTCTCGCGAATAGAAGTTAATTGTGGAATTGTGATAACGATCGCCGATGGATTCATTTGGGAAAATGTAGGTGTTTATTTGTGCTGGTGCGGTTCTGCTTGGATCGTTGCAAATTTGGCAATCGGCCTCTGCATGAATGGGTGTTGGTCTTGCTGGACATGTCAAGTGCTCACGTTTGCAGGCGAGGGTGTTGAATGGGGTGGGAGCTCACCAGTATGTTCGCCAAGAGGCACTTGAGCAAAAGGGCTTTCATGCAGGCGTGTTGGTAGGCGTTTCGCTCGCATTCAGAAATATGTGCACATTCATTTTTGTTTTAGGAGCTTTGTAAAGCGTGATGTTGCTTTCATTGGTATGGTGTTCGCATTTTAATGTGTTCACACCACTTGTACATGTAGCCGTTAGGCTGCGCGACATTTGAATGTTGATTTTATGAGTGCGTAAGTGAGAGAGTGCTGTTTTGTTATCACTGACAGGCACATGGTGCATAATTGTAGAGATCACCTTAGGGATACGGTGGGGTCCCCATCTTTGGAATGTAGAACTTCCACCTCTGCCTCATGACCACCCAAGAAAGCTGTGCGCCATTACAATGCTGTTTTGAGCACGAGATCCCTGTATGTTGGATTTTTTAGGCACGGCAAGTGGTCACATTGCGGGTTACTGAGGTTGCTTTTCATTCTGTATACCGAGTTTTACCTGTAAAAATAAACTCCCAGAGAAGTTAACCACAGTGGCTCAGGTGACAAATGCTGTGTTTGACCAGCTAGAATCATTCAGGTCTTGGCTTCGAATCTGACAAAGCTACACGTGGCATTAAATCGGGTTGACATGTTATAGCGTTTACAGGACTATTTTAGTATGTTTATTCTAGGCATGAGTGTATTTTATTATATTGATTATAACGGTTTTAGCAGCTTGTCAGACTTGTTAGCTAATCGTTTCAGGGCTCCCCCCCCCCCCTCTTAGTGTAGCCTTCCAAGAATTTCCTCTGAATTTGATTTCCATGCGATTCACACCTCTATAGAAGTGCATGCGAGAAGTGAATCGGCTAGTGTGGAGAAGAGGAAATTGTACTTGTGTTTCCGTCACCTTCCAGAGGGTCGTTCTCTCATTCAGAGTGATGCTACACTACTTTCTGCCGGTGTTATTTGTTTTTAAATCTTGTGACAGCATGTCGCGAAGAGTGATACTGGGAAGTGAATAATAAAATACGAATTCTGTTCTTACCTTTGTCAATCTACTGCAAGATAAATGCCTTCCCACACCCTGTTAGTCATGCAGATTGTTGCAGCCTGCTTCGTCACACTGGTAAGTGTGGGTTGGTGAAGGTGTAGGAGCCCACTACTGGTGCAGACATTACTCATCACCAATGTCAACCCTACCTAGTACTTGAACCTGCCAGATCCATCGTGCGATACGTTTTAACCACTGCGCCCTGCCGAGACACGCATGCACACCACTCAATATGTGGCTGTAAAAACAACCTGGAAGCACGGAGAGTCAGAACCTTACAACAACAAATAATGCAAAAACACGATGGGAGTATGAACAAAAAAGACCAAGATCTCCCATGTAGCATTCAACATGCTGTTGGGGCAAGTGCTGTTCGCGAGCACCTATGAGGAACAAAAGCGGTACACGAGGTGGTGGGTGGCCAGCACCAAACCTGACGTCCTTTGTCTCCCTAGTGGCGATGTTTACACACCATACCAGGTACTAATTTGAGGCTGAGTCGGCCTAGGGGAGGCCCAGGACCGGTTCAAATAATCGTCACTGGTGTTGGCCGTCAGCGGGAATCGAACTTGGGTTGCCGGGTTCATAGCGCAGCGCACCAACCACCACACTACCGCTTCCTAACACACACACACACACATACGTACAAAGGCTCACTGACGGCGATGCTTGGTCGCCTGCCCCGCCGCGCCTTCTCTCGCCCAGATCCCGGGGACTACCACGCGGGGGTCAGCGGCCTGGCACGGCTGTGTGTGGAGTTCGAGCCCGAGGAAGGGCGCCCGGCACGCCGGCCAGCGGGACTCTTGGACGCCCTGGAGTTCAGCGAGCGCCGGGAGCGGAACGGCATAAGCCACCTACCCGGCGAGGAACAGGTGGAGTGCCAGGCAGCGCCGTGTCGGCGGGGGGGGGGGCATGGCAAACGCGATGCTCTTCGGGGTTTGAGCATGAGGCGGAGGGGACTTTAAATTTGAGACAGAATTGCACGCTCTGCGCTGGCAGCGATTTTTAAAAGCTCGGTCTCGATGTAGCTTACGTACATACGGATGTTGAACTTGCTTCGCACCGTATGTAAGCCGATCCTGTTAATCGGAGGTGCGGGAAATGTTGATGTCGTGCACGTCCCTGTTGCTAGACGTGTAGTGGTGCATCAATTAATTGAATAAAGTCGATGCTCGTGATGCATACGTTGGATGGTGCGAGAGCTTTTACCACTTTTTGCCAATTTGCGAGTGTTGAAATTAGACTAATGGAGGGAATTAAATTGCAAAATAAGACAAAAAAGTGAGAAACGTGAATAACAATTTGCACCAATTAAGACACCTTTACAAAAAAATTTACAATAAGAATTTCTTGTTGATTATTGTCACCTGGATAACGACGATTCATTTCCCAAGTCGAGCTTCCGTGACTACACTTGCTTTAGTTGCAAGGCAGTGTCATTGGAATTGGCAGCTGCAATAAATCTTATTTATATAACTTAAACAGTCAGGCATACGGCATTCTTGGTAAGTACAACCCTGGTTTCCCCAGGCAAAATGTAAGCCACAAAATAAATCATAGTCACTTACGTAGGTTTGTGTGCATTTAATGTGCGCATGTGTACACGCATTTGTGTGCGGTGTGGTGGCTTGTATGCCGCACTCAGATCCTGGCAACCTAAGTTTAATTATCATCCACAGATGACATCAGTGACAAGTGCTGTCTGAACCTGCCCTGAGCCTCCCCTAGATCACCTCGGCCTGAAATTAATACTCATCAGCACTGAGGAGACAGTCAGCTGGCTCTGGTGCTGTTTACACAACACTCACTGTCTTGTGCAGGGCCAGGCTACATAGGTGATTGCTAACATTGGTTTGTTATAGTGTAAAATACTATTTTGGTATTCTTTGTCTCTAATATTTATTTATGTCTGTATTTGAGTGGCATAGGAGATTGGTTGTACTGTGCATAGCACACTGCAGCCTGAACTCAGCGACCTGGGTTTGATTCCCCATCAGTGTCGGATATATGAACCAGTCCTGAGAAGACCAAGGTAACCAGGCACCCCCTCGTTGACTGCATCGGTCTAGTAGGTGCCCACTAACATGACTTGCCTATAATCTAAAAGCTGAATGGGAAGTTTTTGTCCATTGAGCTTTATTTGTGAACGTGTGCATGTGTGCCCCAGGCGTGTGGGGAGCGGTGGCGCAACTGTTAGCACGCTGCGCTACTTAACAGTGACCCGAGTTCAATTCCCACTCACGGCCAACACCAGTGTCGATTTTCTGAATCGGTCCTGGGTCTCCCCTAGGTGGAGTTGGCCTCAAATGAGTACCTGATGCGACTTGTAAAAACCTCGCCACTGGGGAGACAAAAGCGGCCGGGCATGGTGCTGGCCACCCACCCCCTCGTGTGCCGTGCCGGTCTTCATAGGTGCTGCTCATTAACAGCACTTGCCCCAACAGTCTGTTAAGGCTATACGGGGAATCTTTGTCTTTGCCCCAGGCCTATCGGCTCTCCACCCAGACGTTGCGGCACGACAAGATTTTGGATGACGAGCAGCGTGGCAGCAAAAAGAAGATGGTGGTGGTGAGCAAGCATCAGGAGCGGGCGCACGCCGGCGGGGTGGCGGAGGGCAGCAGCAAGCGCTCGAATCCGACGCCGGCTAGCCACGTGGAGCGCTCGCGCGCCTACATTCAGGACGTGAGGCGCACCCTCAGCCAAGAGAATCACGCCAACTTCTGCAGCGCCATGCACGAGTACAAGCGGACGGACGACCTGCAGCTCCTCTTCCAGAAGCTGGGCCCCATCTTCACCGAGGACCCCATGAAGTACCGGCTACTCCGCCGTACGTCGCTTGCCCGCTGCCTCTCTCGTGCCGGTTCTCGTTTCGCAAGCGGAATTAGTGACGGAAATGTTCGTCATCGAAGCGTTTCGTATGTTGACGTTTTGAACTGAAGGTGAAATCCGTTAATGCGTCGCATCTTTCTGTCTTATCTGCGTTTGGCAATGCGGTTATGATGACGCTCGTAATGATGATCTGATAAAAATGTCGTTTAAAGTTGTGTTGCCAGGAGGGGGCCTGGATTTAGGGATGTACCCAATAACTAATTAGCCAAATTGATACATAAACCAGAGCAAAATAGTATTCTTTGCAAAATGAAGACAACTTTTGCCCTAATATTTTCCGTACTGCTAATGGATTACTTGCAAATAAAAATGCATGTTGAAAAGGGCTACAGAATCCATGCGTGTACGCATGACATTTTGCTGAGAATTAGCATTTTACACTTATCGCTCGTGGACATTTGATGGGCTTGATGGCAACGGGATGTGCCTAATGTTATTTACGACCATTGTAAAGTTTGCGGTACGGTATTATAATATTAATTATCGTCGTAAACATGTCATAGTTTAAGCACACGTACAAGACCTCCCTTGGGCAGTGTGTCTTCACAGTCATTTGCAGGGTGTTGTGTAGGGTTAAGTTTACACGTTGTCTTTATGGATAATTAAAAATATACAATGACATAGGATTTAATACAGCTGCACTGCAGTAAAAACTATTAGCCCCTGGGAGAAAAGGTGACGCAAAAGATTCCTGTTCGTGACAATGAGTTTGCCAAAAGACCCAAAGAATACAAAAAGCAGTTCTAAATAAATTAGTTTTCAATCTGGATGATTTACAAGTGCATAGCCCCAGCGACTTCCTAATATCGGAAGGAAGAGCGTTCCAGACGGCCACAGAATCGCATCTGAAAGCGCGCAATGCGGTGACCATCTTAATTCGTAGGCCAGCCATAAGCCGCTGCCGCGAGGATGACCGAAGTTCCCGCGAGGGTTTATGCCCGTGTCTCCCTTCCACCACACCACGGCAGAGTTTTACATCTTCGTCCGGCCGCATCACAAGAAGGCATTTGACGAGACTTGCCGGGGCCTGACGGGCGAGGGCTGCGGCTACGTGGCGGAGCACAGCTTGACCCGCGAGCAGCGCACCGAACTCCTCCAGCAGAACAACGCAGCACAGTCAGGTTTGTCGTCGTTTCAGCGTTTCTGATTTGTCATCGTAACGTTCTGATTTGTCGTTCTAATCTCGACTATGATCACTGTTTCATTGCTTTCATGGCTTTATTTTGGTGATTTCGAAAAGTTTTTTGGTTTGGCCATGTTTGTTTGTTGTAATATGGTGTTAGACTGATGGCCTTAATCTAAGTTGTCTTGTGGTTGTTGTTGTTATTTGACTTGCATCCCACTGGGATTTTTGCACACAGCGTTGGTGTGCGGTGTTTTTTCTGCAATATTTTGCTGTCTTTTCTTGGATTTTCTGTTTGCACTTAGTCACATAGTCACTTTAAGATGTTTTCTTGCTCATGTTTTTTGTTTGTTGCGGTTGCACCCGATTCAAGAGCCGAATGGCTCACAGGGTTATACCTAATAAATGAACTTGAACTTTTCGGCAAGATGTGGTGCTCATGTCTCCTCCCTGCAAGTGGTCTCAAAGTGTGTTGCCACAATCCCTTCGGGCACAGGAGGCCAGACCAAAAGGAAGCTCAGTCCAGAGGATGGAAGCGCACGCGGGAACCCCAAGTCGAAGCTCGGCTGCTCGTCGGCAATCTCTGCCGAGAGCTCCGCGCAGGAGTTGGACAGCAGCACCCACCTGAACAAGGGCGCCGGCCACCTGAGGCCGCTGGAGCAAGCGTCGACCTCGTGCGCCGTCGCGGCTGTGCCCGAGAAACCCACGCCGCAACCCGCCAAGCAACGTGAGGCTGCTCTCCCCACCCCCCCCGTCCCCTCCACCTTCCGGCCTCTTGTCGCTCGCTATCCTGACACTCCCCACCTGAGCGCAGCAGCACCCGCCGCCCCCACTCCAGCCCTCCGGCGCAGTCGTTTCACGAGATACTTGTCGGCGGTTTCTCAGCACATTTCGCAGGCGGGCGCGACGTTGAGAGTGTCTCGTAAAGAGGCGTTGGCGAACGTGCGTTCGTGATCGCTCGGGGATGTCGCTTACTAATGGTGCGTGGGAATACTGCTGGGAGGTTTACTTTAGTGGGCAGATAATGGATCATCGCTTCAACTTGCTTCTTATTACACATGATGAACGCATACAGCCCATTTGTCATTTCACGGTTGTGTTAGGGACTTCAGACACCGTGCGGGTCATAGAGCTTATATGACTATAATTATCCAAGCTGGTCAGCATGGGTTGGTGAAGGCAAAGTTGCATAAATGTTAGTGTAGTACAGTACAACAATGTATATGCTGCATTGGTCATCTGCTGACAATGTAGCCCTGCACAATTCTGCAACTCTTGTTGCATGCATGGTGATTTCCCATCCAAGTACTATCTACTGTCAATCCTGCTTAGCTTGTGATATTTACAAAGATTGCGGGCACATGATATATGAAATATGTGTTGAATCGTGTTTGTGTGTGACCGATTCATGGTAACCTTTCAGGTTCTTGTACACCCTTCAGCCAGTTTAGGTTCTACATGAACCATAATGGCGAAAAAAATCTATTCTGGAATGAAATTGTTTGCATTCTGACTGCAAGTATTTTGGCTAATGCAGACAGCAATCCTTGTAAAAAGGTTTCAGTTTTGTTGCCAGAAAAAAAGGGGAAAAACCCTATTATTGTCCATATCTACGTTGCAGAATGTAAATCTAATATTACTGCAAATAGAAGAGGTAACTTTTTTTCCCACTCGCGGTTATTCCTGAGCACCCACCCCGATGCCACACGCTCCGGTCCCACGTTCGTCCTCTGCGTGCTCGCGTATTTTCTGCCGCTGCCGCTCGTGCAGGCGACGCGGAGCAGGAGCGCTGCAGGAAAGCGTGCGCGCAGTACGTGGATGAGGTGCGGATCTTGCTCGGCGTTGGGGAGTTTGACCGCTTCTTCGGCGCCCTCAAGGACTACCGATCAAGCGGCGACTTCCAGGCCATGGTGGCCG
Organism: Entosphenus tridentatus; assembly: GCA_014621495.2. Taxonomy (NCBI): domain Eukaryota; kingdom Metazoa; phylum Chordata; class Hyperoartia; order Petromyzontiformes; family Petromyzontidae; genus Entosphenus; species Entosphenus tridentatus. The sequence continues at coordinate 11,402,826 of CM025619.2, read as the reverse complement.
CGCTGGCCGCCCTCTTCCTGGAGGATCCTACCCACGCGATGCTGCTGCGGAGTAAGCGCTGAAACCTTCCATCTTACATTAACATGCTAATTTCCCACATTAACATCACTCGCCCCGCCAACTTCGTTTATGATCCTAAGACTACACCCTATAAAAACAGTCTGCATTCAGCAGATTTCCTCCTCTTTCCTCCTGATGAAGATCGCTTGTGTTGTGATCGAAACGTCGTAGTTTTTTGTTATTTTCTTTGAACCTATCTACGTGACTTTACCGAAAGACCCAAAGAATATGAATTCCTGCAGTCACCAAAGCTTTAAGTCAAGATTCTTTGCATTGTACACGTGCATGTTTGTTTCGTACCACGTACAGCCCTTTTGTCAGTTCACCGGCGAATGAAGAGGGCCTTTCCATGCCACGTGGGTCCTTTACTTTCATGATACTTCACCACCCTGTCAGTGTGGGTTGTTGAAGGCGAGTAGCACAGATGCGGGAGCATAGTACAGTACAATTGTGCATTTTGCGTAGCTTGTGCAATCTGATGAGATCAGGTGCATTTCAAGAGATCAGGTCATCGGTGAAACTTTCAAGTTAGGCAGTAACAATTTACTCTACCCCACAGTTCGATTAATTGTTGCGATTGGGGGGGTCAATCTGATTTTTAAATCTGTAATTTTTTTTTCTACTGATTCGTTTGTATTTTCAGTTTTGTGTGTTCTGTCCTATAATGGGGTTTTTTGGTTTTCATTCGCGTATTTATTGTGTATTATTTCGATTTAAAGCTTTTGTGACTGCAGGGATTCATCTTCTTGGTTCTTTCGGTAAAGTCACGTATTGTTTCCATTCTACGTGACTTTACCGAAAGAACCAAGAAGATGTGTATTATTTGTAAAGAATAACTTCTTACAGGCACTGTTCAATGAATGTATTGCAATGGTAAGAATTGTTTTCATGAATGGTGAACCGACAACTCACTGGCCCAGTGTGTGAAAATGAATTGAGTATAATAATTAAATGTGTTACATTGTTCACAATGCATGCATCAAATCACGCACATACAAACCGATTATAATAATTATTATATAATAATTATTTACCGGTGTGAAAATGTTCTTCGATTGGCGGAACAAATGATAGAACATAACAAACCAGACACGGTGCAAAAAATAGAATGGCTTTTTTTATTCCAATCATGTGACCCAACTTTGTTTTAATTCACCCAATGGTGGGGGCATGTATTGTTAAATGCTTGTCGATCGTGTGACCTGTTACCATTCACACGCAATTGATGCCTTGGCCACCTTTCCCCTAGCTGACTGTCGCACCCTGAGGCAATTATATGGACTTGTTAACATCGATTGTTCAGATTTGTCATCGTTGATTTCCAAAACATTTCGTGAATTCACACTGTCGCACCCTGAGGCAATTATATGGACTTTGTGAACGTCGATTGTTCAGATTTGTCATCGTTGATTTCCAAAACATTTCGTGAATTCACACTTCAAGGGAATGGTTTGGTGTTTCGGATTTAAAAACAGACGTGTCGAGAGGTACAATCGTGTATTCTCGAGTTGCCGTCGTAGTGGGCTTGAGATTTTGCGTGTTTGGTTTCATCAGGAGAGGTTTACAATCGAGGCATTTCAGCGGTGTAATTTTTCCTCAGTTTGTTTTACTACTACCTTTATCTACTGTGTGTGAGTACAGGGTCATATTTACTTTGAGGCATGTTTGCCATTCCTGAGAATGGGGCAAAATTGCAAGCACTATTATACTCTGGTGACACGCTTGTGAAAGAGCTAATGGATATAGGCTGAGTAATCTCATCAATCTCATTACTCGTGAAGTGAGAAATCCCCATTCTCTAAAAGGTGGATGTTCTTGCTTCTTAATTGAAATTATGTATTCCCTCATTCCTTATGAGGGGAACAATGCTGACCCAATGATACACATCATCGTGAATGATTGATTGGCCATTTCACTGGGATTCCATTAGCATCACCTTGGCCTTCTCAGTGTCCACTTTAGGGGAACCACTTCTCCGTGCACACGTCTAGACGGGAGCATTTTTACATTTTAATTTACACAATTTTAACTGTAGAAATCTCTTAACTCATCCAGACTTAACATATCTGAAAGATTTTGTACGTTTACACCAAAAAATATATATACTTTTTGCAATATTTTCTGATAGCAAAAATGTTTTATAAATTAAAAATGTCCCGTGTATGTATAAAATATTCTACCCACACCGCATCAATCATTAGTAGGGTTAGTTTTCTCTTCTGTCTGATAGTGGAACCACTCAACTGTCACATGGGATGTAATTCAATCCCTTGGGGGCATACTATACATGCATTTAAGTTTAAAGGCTAACAAAACAAACAGCGTACAAACAGATGGGCAGTGATTTCTTGGTTTGCCTTTTTTCAAGTAACATAAACGTATCTAACAAGCTTTTATGTTAACAAAAGAGATTAACTCACATTTATTTTTACCAACAATGACCGAAATTATTCCATAGAAATAATCATGCATGTGGTCACGGTCAAGTTGTTCTTTGGGGAGCGATAGTGTAGCGGTTAGTGCAGCGGTTAGTGCGCTGTGCTACGAACCTGGTGACCCGAGTTCGATTCTCGCTCAGGGCCAACACCAGTGACGATTATCGGAACCGGTTCTGGGCCCCCCTCCCCCCGAGGTCAACTCAGCCTCAAATGAGTACTTGTTGCAGTGCGTACAAACATCGCCACGGGGGAGACAAAGGCGGCTGGGCATGGTGCTAGCCACCCACCCCCTCGTGTGCTGTTCTGGCTTTCATAGGTGCTCGCTAACAGCACTTGCCCCAACAGTCTGTGAAGGCTAAACGGGGATCTTTGTCTTTTGTTTTTGTCGTTCTGTAATGAAGGCCCTCGACTTGCAAACAAACGCTCGTGAGTTTAAATCCGCATGGGGGTTGACTCAGCCCCAGATATTTATCGGGTTTATAAGATTCCAAAAAGTAATAATTCCATTTGTTTATCCAGGAAAGCCTCATTGAATCACACACCTCTTTGTCAGGAGGGTTCCGGCTTGGAATGTTTGGCCAATTCCACCCATTTAGTGTTTGGTTTGTGGGGGGAAACTGGAGTAGCTGGAGAAAACTCGCATGTATACGAGAGGTTTAACACTCACAGGCTCGTACAGATGAATTCAAGAATCAATATTTTGTACTGCCATCTCCATTGCGGACATTTAGGAAATGTGTAACTTTTTCCTCCAAAGTGCTGGATTGGAGGCACGGCCATAACCCAACGCACACCACTCTTTGTCGGAAGCCTTGCGCTGGCTAATAACAGAGCACATCGTTACCTCGTGCTCATTTGAGCAAAGGGGCAGTTGCCACGTTGCCCATGACTTTTGGGAAGCAAGCCAGGCATGTTTGCAAACTAGGCGATTGCCACCTGGAGTTTCACAGTAAGCCTTACAGCGCGAAACCAGCACCAACTGGGCTCTTAGCCTGTCTGCCCTGGGAACCAATTGTGGATGTGATGGAATCGTCACGGATATGAGATATGCAGTCAAGCATTCCTTGCTGAGGTCAAGAGGAGCTGCACTAAATGAATGGATATTAGTATTGTGATAGCATAGCCTAACAAAAACATGGCTTGAACGCTGTTAAAAACATTTTTTTTTTACCATCTTGTCTCTCCTGCCATGGGAGGGGGGGGGGGAAGGGAGCAGGAGGGATAGAACCCATGAACTGACTCGTGAAGCGTCGAGGAGTGTGAACCATCACGCAAACTCAGTCATCCTCGCAGTGGCCTTTAGCTCGCCATCGAACAAAGATGGTCACTGCGCGCTTTCAGATGCACTTCTGCGGCCATCTGGAACGCTCCTTCCGATGTTATCTAGATTGAAAGCTCATTTCTTTCAAACTGCTTTTTGTGTTTAGTTTGTCGTCCTATCCCCGCACCTCCCATTAGCACGGTTGGCTACGTACGGTGTGAAAGAAGTGCAACATACATACAATAAAGCTGTGCGAGGGGCAAGAGCTGAGCTGTGCGGGGCGGCACCTGGGCCAACGAGCCTTATTTATCTCGCACGTCATAAACGCACGTTCTCAGCACTGCTTTGAATAGCCGTGCATTTTCCACCGAGTAAACGGGGGTGACAACGACGACCTTATCTGTGCCCCAACCGTGCCGTGCGTGCGGCAGAGTTCTCGGTGTTCATCCTCCAGCAGCACCGGGAGAAGTTTGAGGGAGTGTGCCGTGACCTTACGGGCGAAGGCTGCGACTGGAGCCACAGGCAGGCGCAGAAGGCTCGGTCAGATGGAGTTGGTGCCCCGGCCTCCACAGGTAAGGCATTGACTGGCCTGCCCACCCTGCCACGAGTAAAGGCAAGGGATGGCAATCCTTGACAGTCTGTGATCATAAAAAAAAATTCACCCTGCGGATTCTTATGGTGCAGGGGCTGTGTGGACCTGTTAACAAAAACATAAATATAAAGGTGTGGCCCCCGCAGTGACTTGCTAATGACACTGCTGATAGAAGGGCCTCTCACGAGAGGATGTTCTCGAGTTCCCCTCTGGGAGGATGTTTGGGCTGCTCTTGAACGCCGGGCAGGTGTTTTGGTGGACCCACAGTTGATCCCACCACACCCGAACCAGCTGATCAACTTAACTTGTGGCTTAAGAAAGCGGTCCAATTGTCTCTACGCCCCATTACACCACAGCAGCTCCCCCCCCCCCTCCATACACCCATGTGTGGATAAAAAAATATTGATTCTTATACACGACATCTGATGCATGATCTAGCTGCTGTGGCAAAGAGCCATCATTTCCACAGTGGGGCAGCTAAGGTCTTAATTTAAAAAAATAAGAAAGTGTATGCCTTTGTTAACACGTGTTTTTTCTGTTAAAATTACACGTCACACATTAAAACATGTTTTTCAAGTGCCTTATCCCGTCCCCTCAGATAAGATAGTCCAATCCCTTCAGCTGCAGTGTGCCTCCTCAACAATGCTTATTTTTGTTTTACTTAACATGTGTGGCCTCACCGTATCTCCCTGCCCCCCCACTCTTCCCCCCCCCTCCCACATGGAGCCAGAGGTCATGTGCTGTGTAGATGGGGACGTCGCTAGATCGTGACAACATGAACATCTGGTTCAATGCAGCAATGTTATGATAAGTGTTTCCGCTCTTTAGCTCCTCATATCAATGTGTGTAATGCCTTGGTGTTACAATGTTGGAGCACTTACTAACTTGTTATGAGAAAATTATATAAGAATGGGTAAGCATAATTTTATTTTCTTGCTTTGTGTATACAAGTAATGTTATCGTTTGTTTTGCTACAACCGTGAGTGATATGTCTAGTTATAGCACTAGCAGTTAAATATTTGAAGTCTTTCAAATCGTCGTGGCTCTGTTTTATTCGTTTAGAAATTAGTGCGTGACTAAAATCTGACGTTTTTGAGTCATTCCCCTTTCCAGCGTCTCAGAATGCTGGGAAAAGGGACCCAATTTCAGGTCAGAGCAAGATTTCGTCGTTCTTCGGCGGACCCGACAGGAAGGCCGAGGCTCTGGGGTCGAACCGCGGGGCGGCACAAACGCAGGGTGGCGGCAACGAACAGCCAGGCTCATCCGCCCAGTCTGGCCTCACCGTACAGCAGCAGCAGCAGCTCCAGCAAAGCAGCAGTGCAGCTCGACCTGCAGATGTCAAAAGTGGTGCGGTGCAAGCGGGCCACCTTGTTCCAAAGGGTTTGGACTCACAAATCAACTTTCTGCAGAACTATGAGGATCACTATCATGAGAGTGAGTGCCTTTGAACAGTTTGAATAAACGTTGTGTTTTTTTTATGGAGTGACTGCATTGTTTATTTCATGGTCCAGTAATGTACACGCAGCAACGCAAAAGCAAAATTCAGTTTTTTGTGTTTTATGTTTTTATCGCCGAATTTAATTTGTAACACATAGGAAGGCATGAATGCTTTGAAACAGTACTACTTTTATATTGCAAATATCACGCTGAAAGTTCCGAATAAAAGAACACAGCGTCATTGGCATCCTTAAAGGATTCCTTTCTAAAGTCCAATTTCTTCAGCCTATGTTTAAAAAAAGAATCCCAAATTTATAGCGATTGTGCTAACAGTGTCATGTCACAGGACGAAGAAGAAGCATCCATATGGGGATCTCTTGCAGAACATTGCAACTCTTTATGTTGGCGAACAGCCCACTGAAGCGATGATCACAGAGCTGCTTCTGAGTTCCCTTCAAGTGACGTCTGGTTCGCACATTTTGGAGCAGAGCTTTGCCAATTGCTGTCCTGCAACTGGGACAAATGTTTGCCATATGATAGTGAAACATTTTTTTTCTTTTCTCAGAGCTGGAAATGTAGCCACATTGAGTACAGAACCAAACGTAATCTGATTCGTTTTTTTCGTGCAGTCATTGGTGACCAGGCTGAGAACCATCAACTTGGGACACTTTGAACCTGGTTTCATCACTCGCGTTTGCCTGGAGTTGAACCCATGTTCTCAACAGCGCCCGCTCAGTGCGCAACACCTCAGAGCCGCCCAGCCAATTGGCAGACCAACACGTTATTATTCTGCAGAGGTTTTTTAAACGGCAATCTGTTTATCACACAATGTAATGTTCGTAAGATCCTTCAATGAAATTAAGACTCTTAACAATTGCGAGTGGTTCACTTTATATTTAGCGTATATATCTTTGTTTTCACACTTTCAAAGTGATTGCATCGTTTGTGACGGTCGTGATACGCCTTGTCTGTGTGTCCGTCGCTAGGGACCAAGTGTGGGATGTGCAAATTAAAGGCATCGGCATACTTAGCGTGCCCATCGTGCAGCGTCGTCGGCTGTGCGCGATGCTGGCGGTTGTGGTGCAAGGTTAGATGACCTGACAATCCATTATTTTGTCTTTGGAGGGAAGCCTTAGCCGACTTCTTGAGGGACACATGGTAGCGATTTTGAAGTTGGGGAGCAAGTAGTCGTGGAGACCCCCCACTGAGTAGCCAATGAGGTCCATGAAAGTTACTAATCGAGGGGAAAAAGCATTTGGCCTGCACACAACTCCCCTGTCTAAAAGTTAGGAGATCGGCTGTTGCACACTCTCCACCACCTCTGTTCCTTCGCCCATGTGAGTTTAAACCTTTTTTTCTGAGTGGTACTGCTTTTTGGGGGTATTAGGCCAATTCCTTCCTGGAGGAGGAAAGCACAGCACCTGGCTAAAACGTACTCATTTGTGGATAACAATGATACATCCATATCGGTTAACGTGATGCTTGGTACAGTGCCTTTTGCAGGACATGATGTGTAGCCCTGAAATTGAAAGTCTCGTGTACATGATGTCTGCGTGATCTCCTAAACCACATCACGAACACACGAGAATGCAGAGGTGCTAAATAACTAAGTCGGATAACTCCATGTGAGGGATAATGCATCTCTTTAGCAGACGATATCTGGGGAATTACGCATTGGTTGTGGTGTTAAATACTATTTGTGTTACTTTCATTGCATTAAAACCGTGTCCATATATGATACAATGTGCTCCTGGGTGCCTTTAAAGTATAAAACTATGCATAGTATTCACATTTTATTTGTATGCAAGGCAATGGTTAAGTAATAAAAAAAATTGTCCCGTTTTAAGCATGTTTTTTTAAAGCATGTCACTTCAGGAATAATTTAATGTCACACTGAAATGTCAGTCGCTCTTCGCCTGACAGGGAGACGTGTGGGCGTTGTAATTTTTTGATGGCTGCCATCCGCAGGATGAAAGTCATCGCCGGTGATAAGTGGGGAGACACCTAAAAGTAATATAATTGTCAGTTTTTTTTATCGACGTCACAGCCACACGCAGCCCTGCATGCATACGTACATACATACGTAGGTGCGTGCGAGTGTGCGAGGTTTTGATGCCAAGCAATGTGGTTCCTGCACCGTCGCTACTCACTGCGTCATAATTGCCTATGATATTGTAACAGGGTGCCGCCACGCAACCCAATTCATTATTGGGAGCTGTTCGTGAAGCGACCTGAAGAGCTTTCAAAATAATCGGTCACTTCATGGCACCTCCTTTGCCAGTACCAAAATATACCAATAGGGTTTTTCCCCTTTGGTACTGGCAAAGGAGGTCCCATGATGTAGCTGCTTACCCCGAGCCCTTATTACTCTGGTAGTGCGTTGTCTTGAACTGTGCGCCTTTTGGCGTCATCTGGTCGAACACCATATGAGACGAGGCTCCACAGAAAGCTGTCTCTGGTGTGGACCAATCAGTTTCAAAGACAATGCATAAATTACCAGAGTATTGTGTTTTTGTTTGCATTTGACTGCAAGTATTTCGGTTAATGTAGACATGATTCCTTGCAAAAGGTGTCTGTTTTGTTGCCAGAAAAAAGGGGAAAAACCCTATTGGTAAATCGGTCACTTATTGGGGAAATGTTGACTTTTCCTTCATGGGCATGCTGGGAGGAGGCAACAACCCACGTGTTGATTTTCACTTTCTCCCCGTTTTACAGATATTAATTAAAGCGATGGTCATTCACCTCGGCAGCTCTTCGAGGTGTTTTCGAGTTCTTGTTGCTCAGATTCGTGTCCGACGTTTCACTCCGCGTGCCGGAAGCTTCAGGAACTGACGCTCGGGGTGCTGGAAGACGCTCCGAGCACGTGTATCAAAACGTCAGACATAGCACCAAACAACGCACAGTGTATCCAAACGGAAAATGCATCAAGAGAGAACTAGCACAACCGCGACAAACATACACATCAGTGGCATTCACTGTAACAGAGCTATATTAAAGTCATCTCCATTGCATAATGTCGAATTTTTTTGGTGATGGTACAATTCCAAAAAACAATGCAACAGCATTCTAACGATTTTGCCGTATTTTTTATCTTGCGTGTGGATGTGTGCAGCTGACCGGGACCTGCCCTGATTGCTCAGAAGGGATTAGGTGGAGAAATCTGCTCCCTTTCTTTCATATGTTTGAAGAGGAATGTGAAGACCTATAATGCGAAATCCGTGACAATTGTCATTAATTGGGAGATGATTTGTAGCCCAAGAGTTTATTAAGGTCCTTCTAAGGTCTTGGCTACATGTCAGAGTTACTCTTGTAAGAGCGAAGCGAATCATGAGTATGATTGAGGACATTGCAAGCTACATTATGGATCAAATCAGTGTTTTCCGTCACGTTTATCTACGTTGCGTCTTGGGAATTTCCATAGTTGGTTACAATCTCACCCACTCTGACCTCATCAGCCGCTGTACGTGACACTGCTCAATAGTTTCCACCACGAGTACCGCATTCGTGTTTATGGTGAAATCGAAAGCTCACGCAAATTACGTCTGTACATAGTTTCATGATGATTTTCTAATGTTTTGACCCCACGTTCGGAGCAGTCGTCTGCTCTTATACATCGCCACCGACTCACAGTTACCTCGGCCTCATGTTTACTCACTCGTCCCTCGGGTGTTCTTACAAGGAGTTCCTCTCGGAGGGAGAATGTACATTTTTCTCGGGCGACCTCTCCACTCTATCACAAAACGTGATTCTTTCGGGATGCCCCCTCTCCATTACAACTGCAAAAGGTGCCAAACTCGCGCCGATGGGGCCTGCAAGTGCGATTGGCCCTGCCGCATCGCGTGGCTGCGCGCACGCTAAATTTGAGAAGGGAGTGAAGAAAATACGACTCTTTTTTTTTTTACGTTTTCTGATGAGCTTTTCGGGTCGCGCCGCGTGTCGCTCTGCACGATGTCCGACGTTTTAGCTGCACGTGCTGGGAGCTTGAAGCTCTGAGCACGTGGAGTAAAACATCGGATACCGCGCCGAACAACACGAGATACAACCCGAGAAGACACATCTGAGCTGTAACAATGATCCAAAGTCCATAACTTAGAGCGCATGCAGTTTATATCCCCTCAATTGTTTCTTGTAGTTGCCTTAACTGCGCTTGTATACACGTTCCCTTTTGACCAAATATGATAGCGGTGTTACACAAACCACCTTGCAATCAACTTCAATTGTTTGCTTTCTGGGCACGGTTCTGCCACGTGCGTTTATTTAAAGGAGGCTGGTTTTTCGAGAAAATGGTTATGTTTTATTTTGCATGCTTTGCTCATTGTTGTTTTTGTCATTGGATAGCCTATGTTATTTCAAGTTTCCACTAGAGTGTCGTGAATATAATGAATCCGATGTGTGTGTACAGAATATATGTTGAGCTGCTATGTGTTCGGTTTTTTTGTGACAAGTGAAATAGAATGGTGGAAGGTTTTTGTGGGAGTGATACTCGTGTGCGCGATGACAAAGAAAACATCTTAGTCTGTGGACGTAAGGAGTAAGAGCCCTTGGTTAAACTTGGCAGATGTCTGTCTACCCGAGGAAAATAATATAACACGCTGCCTGGCATGTTTATTTTTGACATTGTTATTGCCGTGAGAGTAGAGCATCTCTTCTTCTGTTATGCATTGTCGAACAATACTACATAGTGACTCGTGCTAAGTTTTTCACTGCCATGTGTGAATCGCGTGACAATCATGAGCAGCGGCAACTACTTCTGCATGATGAAGATATTCCCATGCCATTGGCATCCCTTGCTCACACTCCTACAATGCTGCAATCCATCTGTACGTGTGTATGTTGAACTTCTTTTGCACCGTACATAGCCAACCCTGATAATCGGAGGTGAACTTATCTCATCGCTGGGTGAACTGATCTCATCACTGCACCTGCCTGATAGACTTCCTGGGTGCATTTTACTTTTTGACTAACATTCCATCACCAGTCTTGCCAGCCTTCCATCAGCCATGTGTCCTGCCCAAGCACACGTCTTTTTTTTTTCTGAACGTGCTTTGTTTTCTGATTAGCATGTGCTGCTTCGTGTGTGTCGGTGTAATTCCAAGCCTTATTCATAACCAGGTGGAAGCTTAATAGGACGTATGTATGTAACTATGTTGAACATCTTTCGAACCGTACATAGCCAACTGTGCTAATTGGATACGGGAGACACTTTGGGGTGCACATGGAATGTGTAGAATTAAACAAAAAAATTATGCGGTTGTATTGCAAAAAAGTTCGGGAAAACATTTAAATAATGTGAAAAATATGTTAAACAATATTATAGAAAATACCACTCTTCCCCTTCAACTACCTTGATACGTTTTCACTGTCAAGTTTTATTTTAATATCGTGTATTAACCTTGTATGACAGGAAACTGATGTATAAACGTTTTAATGTATATAGTTTTTTTTCGAAAACATTTACATGCTATAAAAATAAATGTACTGTGGTTTATTCAGGAATGAACCTATGTTTAAAACCTGTTCCGTGGAGAGTTGATTGTCGTGCCTTCAATGACCAAATCATCCGGAATGTGCCCGATCTTATCAGATCGCGTAAGCTAAGCAGGCTGTCATTGGTGTTGTGGGCAGCAGAGGAACCCGCAACTAAATCCATTCTGTGCTCCCCTACCCTTCACCAACCCGCATTGACCAGCGGTCGTGGATTCATGGTCACGTGTCCCTTGTAGCCCTCAAGGTGTGGGATGGCCCTCATCCAGCAGTGGATCGAATCGGGCCGTACGTGTTCAGTCGTAGTGAATTGTGGTTGAGCTACTGCCGTTACCAACACGGCACAGAAGACCTTCATCGTATACAGGAGGGCGTGGGTTCGATCCCGCCCCTGACGCCTGCTGTATATTTGGAGTTTGTATGTCTCTCTCCCCATGGTAGGCGTGGATTTTTTTCTCCTGCTTTTCCGGGTTTCCTTCCATATTTAGAAACATGTTTTTTAAGTATTTGACTGCCAAACATTTCCACGTGATAAGCTTTTGTGTTCAGGTTGCTTCTGAAAAAGATTCATACAGCTCGGTGGGCCTTTCCTGGTAAAAAAAAAATGAATTTCGAAAGCTTTCATGACTGCAGGGATTCGTATTCTTGGTTCTTTCGGTAAAGTCACGTAGAAGGGAAGTAATAAAATAATACAAATAAAACAATCAAATTCTCACGTTTCCATTGCAACACAAGCAATCATCATCACGTGTGAAACCCACATCGAGAAAATATTTTCTAATTTTATTTTTATTATTTCCCTTCTACGTGACTTTACCGAAAGAACCAAGAATATAAAAATAGAAATGGTTTAGTAGTCGGTTGACAAAAGGGCTGTACATTTGATTGCGTTTGTTTTGAGGTGTGGCATTGATGCCTTATACTGAAGACGGTAATGCTGATGAATCGATAATGGTTCCAACAGGTGTATGCACGCCCTTTTTGTGTTAATCTTCAGGCATCACTTGTGCCAGGCAGTGCACATACGTCACACACAAACAAAAGTGTGTATGCATGTGTTCTGGTAACACGCTGATCCAGAAAATATTTGCATTCTCTAATACGTCGTACCTTTGGAGAGTCGAGACGAAATTAAAATAACGATTTATGGGTCTGTGGGTGGCCACTCCCTGCTATGACTCAGGGGAGAGGTCGCATTTTATGGTTTATTTCAACATTCACTCATTCATCTACCTTCATCCACTGCAAGATGATAACCACTCGTACACATGTGACTGACGGTAAGCGTTTTAGCACATTTTTCCGAGTTTTTTGCATTTCAAGTGTGGCAGGTAAAGATGACTTGGCAATTATTAGTGGGTTTTTTCACACTAATCAAGAGATCGTAAATTACAAAATACTTGCTCGAGATAAGTAAATGGGCTCAGAGGTTTAGTGCACCGAGCCAACACCGACACTTCAGCCTTGCGACGTCGATCGCAGAATTGGACCAAAAGTGGGAAAGACGAGACGTAATAAAATTACTTGTGATAATATTCGACGCATTTTCAAGCAGTGTTAATATAATGGAGTGTACAGGCGAGTGTGATTCAATTGCTTGCGAGCAGGCATGTGATGGATACATGTGGTGTGACACTTGCCCTTGACACATGGAAGTGTGCTCAGGCAACTAAAATTTCCATGGGAGAGGACAAAATAGTTCGTCATAATTCCACTCGCTTTTTTATTGCCATTTTACCTTAGAACCACAATCCTGGTGCTTTAAAACCCCCCGTTGTCGTGGAGCAAACCTCCGCCATATGAGCACAAGACCTGTCGGAATGAATGACCTCAAGACCCGCATGACGATCGTGGAGTTGTCAATGGTGCGGAGCGATCTACAGTACTTGAGAGTAGCATTCCTTCTGCATGGGGACCCGATTGTGTCCGCTGACTGGTCGCTGCCGGGATAGCGGCTCGTGGTGCCGCGTGACTTATATGTCACCTTTAACAATACAAGAGAGCTGATCAATCGGTATGCTTGCCTCCGAGCTAGTTAACATGCAATTCACGGCTTCGGTTCCTGTTACGTCGCTTGGAATTGTTCTACGAGGGCTTTGTGGGAGACGGTGCGTTGCCTCGTGTAAGGCGCGTGTTTAAATATGTTATCGCTCTCGCCTGGTACGCAAGATACCCACGAACATTTGTTCGACACAATACTGTACGGTATCTTATTTCAAAGCTTCTTAAGTCTGCAATGTGCTTCATTTGCAATGCCATTGGGGCACCATGGTAGCGAAATGTTAACTACCTCGCCTGGTATACAGGAGGTCCATGGGTTCGATCCTGACCCTGGTATCTGTATATTTAGGAGGTCACAAGTTCTCTTTCCCCATGGTAGGCATGGATATTTCTCCGGCTTCTCCGGGTTTGCCCTCTAGATAAAAAAAATGCTTTTAGATTCTTTGACTTCTATAAATTCCCACGTGATGATATAAGCCACTGTGATGAGCCATTGTGTGAGCAGGTCACCTCTGAAAAATAGCTCTCAGCTCAGTGGGCTTTACCTGGTAAAATAAAATGTGTAATTCGAATAGTTGGCCCGTGAATGCCATTGCGCAAGCCAAAAATGTCCAACTTTTAAGATTAACTCACCGCAAAGATTACTTTGATCACAAAATGTCACGAATCTCAATTGGCCGCACCTGTTGAAACAAAATGATATTGATGGATTTGCCTTCGGGAGATTCACTGTCAGGCCCTTTCCCCGCACCGAACCCCCAAGAGCCATCCTAACCCCCTCCGGTCACCTCCCACATTTGCCCCCCCCCTCCAACCCCCACCACATCTCTTGCATCACAGACGAGGGCAGGGACGCTCACTCCCGCCTCCCATTGGCCCTGACTGAGCCAGTGGGTGGATGAGTTCTATGGGAGGGGGGGGAAGACGGTGGTGCTGATTTTAAAAAAAAGTAGCTCGGCGCACACAAGAGGAGCCATTTCTCACAGGTCACACAGGTGTGTGTGTGTGTGGAGAGGACTGGGACACGGCCATCACAGGTCACAGAAGCGGATCGTCAAATCTCCGACTCGGCTGCCCGAAGGTCAGGGTGACATCATTCAATGGTGTTTGTTGTTGTTCACGTGCAAATTCTAAACCTTCGTTGCAAGTGTCTTGTCCGCAGTGTGCATCGCTGGGGATTTTGTTGTTGTTTAATTCTCCCTGCAGTTGTACACAATTGTGTTCCTCGACTTTGGAGTTTGTATAGAAGGCTAACAATGTTGTGCAGAAAGTCTTGAGTGAGTGGTTTTTTTAATGGTAAATGTCGTCTGACCAGGTCTGTGTGGGTATTCTCCCACATGGACAACAACAACATCACAAACTCTAAAAAGGAAGAATTGGCCAAAGTATTCCAAGTAGGATTCACTCCCCTACCTCCACCGAAAAAGTGTTTTTTTTTCTACGTAAATGTCTTTCAAATGGTATAACTTTACGACTTGAGCATTGTGATTGCCCCCATTGAACGTTGCGAGACAGCCTTTGAATGGAGGTCACTTGCAGATTTGCAAACAGAACGCGACAGCAATTTCCTCCGGATGGATTTAAATAGTCTCTCTCTCGCACCAGTCATCACGACCCCACAGCAACCGTGTGCTGTTATAAAATGTTACTTCTCCTTTATAGTCCGTATTTAGTCATGCATGCATGCATGTGTGATGACACGTGTGTTCTGAACCGCATATTGTTATCTGTTGAATTCTACGTAAAGCAGTGAACTGCACACACGTGCGTAGCATAGTAATATTGTACTATTGTGTGTTTGTGCTGTACATGCGAATTGAACGCTTACCATTCCATGTATCAGCATTATCAACACGTTGGCTATGTACGCTGCATAAAATGCCTGTCACCCAACGAGTCGGAGGCAAGTGTTGGTGAATGACATTTGTGGGGCTCCCACAGCCAGCGCGGCTGTGATGATGGCCAGGAGATGGCAGTAAAGTGGCTTGTGAACCCATATTTTGATTCTTGAGTGCTATTCCCTCGAATGAGTGGTGGGTTTTCTCAGGGTGCCCCATTTTCCTCTCACACGCAAAGCGTTCGTGGAGGGGGGCTCGGAGACTCCCCCCCCCCCTCCCAGTAAAAATGCAACGTTGAGCCATGGTTGGAACCTTTAGATCAACAATGGCCAAACGTTGCATGTTTATACTGGGTCCGTACTGAGGGTTGAATAGGACATTTGAATACCTTTCACGGACGAAGACAAAGACCGCCCCCCATCCCCCTGTAGCCTTAACAGACTGTTGGGGCAAGTGCTGTTAGCGAGCACCTATGAAGGCTGGAACGGCACACGAGGGGGTGGGTGGCCAGCACCACGCCCTACCGCCTTTGCCTCCCCAGTGGCGAAGTTTCCACGCACCAGATATTTGTTTGAGGCTGAGTCGACTTAGAGGAGGTCCAGAACCGGTTTGGATAATCATCGCTGGTGTTGGCCGTGAGCGGGAATCAAACCCGGGTCGCCGAGTTTATAGCGCAGCGCGCTAACCACTACACCACCGCCACCACTCCCTACACATTAACGGTCACACACCCCAGTCACTTCTGTGCCTGCAAGAGGCAGTGAAGTGGCTGAGAGCGCGGGGGTAACACTATACACAGCTCAAAAGTATTCCCCTCCAGTGCAGCTGGTGTGCTTGCAATGAGGAATTCATGTAGTTTGGGGGGAAATTTGAAGTGGTGGGCCCCGCGTAGCCACAGACTATAGGGTGGTCACCACCAGTGCACTGATGGGAATTGTCAAAAACTTCCCAATGCAGAGACACTGCTAAAAATAGTTTTGAGACTCGGTGAGACTTTCCTTGATAATACATAAATGGCATAATTGTTACTATACGAAAGTAAGTTGAACTTATTTCGCGCCATACGTTGCCAACCGTGCTAATCGGCCTCTCGCGTATGAAACGTAAATTATCCGTACGATGCTCATTGCAGAGAAAGGGCAAGGAAATGTGGCACTGGGTTCTGAGGGCAAGGTACAGAAGACTGTGTAACGGCTGTCTCATAATCAAGCAGTAAAGTTTGATTCGTACACATTAGGCTTGTGATGGTTAAACCCGGTCGGTGGCTCTGTGAAATCTGGTGCAATTTAGTGTTCTCAATTCTGTTCTGGAATTATTAATTTTGTATTGCAGACAATGGGGAGTGCCTACTAGTGGCTCCAGGAGGTGACGGGAACCGCTCACCTATAACGTCTGCTGATTGCAAATGATCAATTACACATTGTACGCATGCATCGTGAGCTTAATGTTGCACACTCGAAATGAAGGACGTGGGCAGGTGCTCCAAATCGAGGGCAAGCACATTTATTTATTGTGGTTAATATTAATCTTGTGGAGAACAGCACCGTCACTCTGTAACATGCAACAACACGTGTGTTACAACCAGCCTTGCTCCCCGAGCCGCCATTAACCATGTGACTGGTATATCCGCGTGGTCATTCAATAACCCTGCCAGCCACCTACAGGCCCGACTCAGTCATCACATGCTGCTGTACACACATGCATTGATGCACTGCACAGCACATCAGGACCTTCACAGAACCACACTTTACTCCCTTGCTGCACAAGGATATAATTAAAAGAGTGATCCATTCCTAATGTGCCACATTAAGAATCGATGCATTTAAATTGCTTCTCCAGCATACACCATGAGACTCTATGGGCATTACATCGAATGTCTTGCATGCAGGGTTGCCTCCGGCTCGTCATGTGCAAAAGAGGGGTGTAATATGCGTTCAGGGCAGCGGAGGGCAGTACACCTAAATGCATTGTTGTACTGTACTCCGCAGCGACCCCCCTCTGAGCAGCGCGGTGAAGTATGGTCAAAAATGTTCCCCGGCCTGCAAGGTTCGCCGGGAAGCCCTCATCCAGCAGTGGATTGACAAAATGGTCGGTGCCGCGTGCACGTCAACATCCAGCGCGGTGTTGTGCAGCACAGCAGGCGCTGTCTCCTGCTTCCTTCCACGCGGTTGTCGTTCTATTCCTAAATGCCAATGGCACGTGTGTCGCTTTGGTGAACGTAAACAACTCGCCCCCCCCCGGTTTATGTTCTCACGAATGCCATCGCCGTTCCGTGCGCGGTTGTGGGAATTCAAGCGCCGGTCATCCTGGGCCCCCATTGTTTGATTGTTTTAGGTGAAGAAATTGAGCTCGATTCACCGTGTCTGTCGTTCGGACTCACGGTTCATTGCACACGAACCCACCCCACCACCTCCGATTCGAATTTCCTCCGCTTGTTTTTTCTCCTTTTGTTTCCTCGTGTTCGCTTGGGCCATTAAAGTCGCCAGGCTTAGGGGTTGTCGATCGCCGACGATGGATGGAAGCACTTGGGTGTCAGGGCAGTGTCAAACATGACGCACAACTGCATTTGCCACCGGGCAATGTCATCGTTACGTTAAATTGTTGCAATACGATGCCATCATTTGCAGCATGTTATCGATGCTATGCGATGTCACTGGTGTAAAAATTCCAAAATAATTGTATTGTAGGGGCGCTATCCTGCATGTACAACACAGGGAAATGCTGCCACGATCAGTCGAGTCTTAGGCGGTGCCCATGTCAATTTATAGCCCTGAGCTAGTTGGTGGAAAATCCGCATTCCCATGGTGGTAGTGGCCAGCCTCGCCAAAAGTCGACCCCTATGGACTTTCCAAAGTGGTTCGTTAATTGCCTTGGCCCATGAGAGATGATGACGACGATGGTGGGCTGAGTGAAGCACTGGTACCCGTGCAGGACGATCCTTGACCTGCACGCGTTGAGGCAAGCGGTGCATTTAAACTCCTTACCAGTTGGAGCCTGGCCGATGGCCCTTCTTCATAGCACGTAGATTGACAGTGGTGTAAATTATTCTAAGTATTTTACATGTAAAATAATTAGAATAATTATTCTCATTATTAGAATAATTATTCTCATTATTAGAATAATTATCATTATTTTACATGTACATGGGGCGCACATTTACATGTTAAATAATTAGAATCATTTACCAGGTGCATAATAAACATTGCTGTATACATACATACTTTTAGGTTTTTTCGGTAAAGTCACGTAGGTAAAAAACAAAATAAATTTAATAAATTGAATTTATTTAGTTAAATTACTTTAATTTATTTAGTTTATTACCTACGTGACTTTACCGAAAAAACCAAAAAGTATGGATCCTTGCAGTCACGAAAACTTCAAATCTAGAATACATACATACTGTCTGTACATGTGGTAGGTTAACGGGAAGTTTTTTCGATATGCACTTGCGCACCACTGCCAACACAATTCCTCAATTTTTGTTTGGATATTATAGTGATCAGCTCGTTGTCATTCCACTGTCAGTTTCTCCGTGCCGTGTTAGTCACGCGGATTATGACCACACTTCACCAGGGGTGGGTTCGTGGGGGGGGGGGGGGGGGGCCGGCGCTGCAGGACTGGTTCAGATATCACCCGCCACAGTTATCAGCCATGGCCAGTACTTTATTTCAGACCACCGAGTTTGGTGCTCGGTGTTCCAATCAGTAATGCCACTCCTCCCATTTTTGCCGGGAGCACACGAAACAGCCATTTTGGGTGACAGAATCCCCGTACTGGTGCGGATCGCGAGGGTTAGTTGACCATATTTCACCGCGCTGGTCAATAATACACACGGCACGTGTAAGTGACCGCGTGCTCTCAAAAGACCGCAGACAGAGAGGATTTAACGTTTCTTGTACAACAACGGGGATCTGTTTTGTCTGCAGCGTGTGCAGGAGCTGAAAGAGAATCTAGAGGAGCTGGGAGGACACGAGATAAAGAGTGAGGGAGAGCGAAAGAGAGAGAGAGAGGAGGAAGAGTGGAACGGCAGCAGCAGCAACATCGGAGACAGAGCAGCACGGAGAGGTCGCAAGAGCCAGGCTGGTGCAGAGACAAGAGTGTCGGGGAGCCACCATGAGTTCGAAGGCAAAGCTCTTTTACTTCGATGGACGTGGACGCATGGAGTCCATTCGATGGGTGCTGGCTGCCGCTGGCATCGAGGTGGGTCAGCGTCCGAGGCCAACGTTTTGCCTACTCAAATAAGTTGCCCGTGTCAATCGTGTTGAAGGTAATGCCCTTTGGTTACCCAGGGAAAGCCTCACTGAGACTCTCGGGAGAGGTCCTGCATTGCGACGAATGGCCACGAGTGGCATGTGGGATGAAACTGAAGTATCCGGAGATAACCCACAAACGAAATGAGCTGATAATACTGATAGCTACGGTCAAGCATCTGTTGCAGTGCTACCATCTCCTAGGTGTGTCTCAGCCCAAGCCAACAACTATAAAAAAAATCTTGACTTACAGCTTTCGTGACTGCAGGAATTCATAATCTTTGGTTCTTTCGGTAAAGTCACGTAGAAAAGTGATAATAGATCACGACGTTGCAATCGCAACACAAGCAATCGTCATCAGGTGTGAAAAGATGACGATTGCTTGTGTTGTGATCGAAAGATGTGATATATTTTTTTCTTTCTATCTACGAGGCTTTACCGAAAGACCCAAAGAATATAACGATTAAAAACTATATATTTTTTCTTTTTTTTATAAAATTGTACCATGTAAGGGCCACTGAGCTACGTAGCTATTTTTCAGAAGCAACCTGGCCACAAATGATAGTTCAATAAAGTGGCTTATCATGTGGAAATTTATAGCAACCAAATACTGTTAACGCAGCTTGTTTCTAAATGTGGAGGGGAAAAACCGGAGGACCCGGAGAAAAATCCATGCGACCGTGGGGAGAGAAACATGCAGACCCCAAAAATACAGCAGGCGCAAGGTCGGGATCAAACCCACAACCTCCTTCATACCAGGGGAGGAAGATGACTTTTCACCACCGGTATTCAAAGGGAGCCTCCCATCCAAGCACCAACCAGGCCCAACCCTGTTCAGCTTCGAAAATCTGACAAGATTGAGCTTTTTCGGAGTGAATTGGCCATCAGCATTTGGTGGTCCTGAAGCAAGTGGTGGGAATTCTAAATTCTCGTGGCAATAACCAATCTGACCAGGGAGCATCCGATGTTTACTTCCCACTGAAGTTCTCATTATATTTATCCAGTAGAGATGATTGGCTGCATTGACCCTCACTTGAGATTGGAACTCGCGCAAACCGGGTTTTAATGGTCGTAACATCTACTGTGTATATGTATATAAACATAATTGCTATTGAGTTACATTTACGTTTAACAATTTAATCGTATAAGTCGCATAGGCCTCTTTTAATAAAATTACCTCTCCATTGCCCCTAAAAATGCACGCATTTTATAGAGACGTTTACTCCGTCAATGCTACTCATTAATGCCATCAACTGCGTCACCACACGGATACTTACCGTACTCTCATGCGGGGATGTTCACTACCTGCATTTAGAGCCCGACAGCACATCGCAACTCGGTGAAGGCCCTCCCCATGACATCTCAGCTATGGGGGCGTTGTTTGACCATACTACATCAAGCTGGTCAGTGTGCGATGGTGACGGGAGGGGAGCCCAAGCCTGGTTCAGATGTCACTCGCCGCCGATGTTATCCGTGGCCAAAAATCGAACCCGGGTCACTGGGTTCACAGTGCAGTGCCCTAAGCACCCCTACACAGCACTGCGCGACTGCCCCTTTCCTATAGCAAATACATCGTCGTCAGCCATGGCCAATCCACTGCTAGATGAGGCCTTCCCCAAGCCGCCGCCATCAACACGCGTACCGTAGTGAAAACTGAAATATGCTCGCGGTGGCTTCAAATCGCGTTCACCGTGAGGAGGAATTCCTGGGGGGGGGGGGGGGTGTCGAACCCCCGTGCCGGCTCACCTCATGGTGCTCGCGGCTCATTGAGCAGAGACTAAGGGAAGATAATTGGCGGTAATTTGCACCTTACCCGTAGGGCAGTGGTCCTTAACCCTTTACTGGGTTTGAAACAAAGTGGTCGTACTTACGTACCCCTGCTTAATTTGTGTTTCGACGATTTACCTTACAGCAAAAATCCGTCCGTGCCTCGCACACCCAAAAACGGCATCCCGTAACCCCCAGGGGGTTGCGTGCACGCTAGGTTGAGAACCACCACCCCAGAGGGTCCCTGCAGCCAGTGCCCTCGTTCCTATGATCACTGTTTCATTGCTTTTATGGCTTTATTTTGGTGATTTTTGAAAAGTTTTTTTGGTTTGGCCATGTTTGTTTGTTGTAGTACAGAGTTAGACTGATGGCCTTAATCTAAGTTGTCTTGTGGTTGTTGTTGTTTGACTTGCATCCCACTGGGATTTTTGCACACAGTGTTGGTGTACGGTGCTTTTTCTGCAATATTTTGCTGTCTTTTCTTGGATTTTCTGTTTGCACATAGTCACTTTAAGATGTTTTCTTGTTCAAGTTTTTGTTTTCTGTTTGTTGCGGTTGCACCCGATTCAAGAGCCGAATGGCTCACAGGTCTATACCTAATGAATGAAACTTGAAACTTGAAGAAAAGCGCTGCAGCTGCCGCCACCGGATGCGTATTTGCGTAAACGCTGCGCGCCGAGTAAAAACTTTCGGCTGCGTCCCCTCCCGATGGCTCGTCCTCATCGTCGTCATCGGCCACGATCTATCCACTGCCGGCCGGACGCTTCCCCCATCAACCAAGGGTCTTTACGATGCAGCGATGCGTCCCGCTGCCGTGCGCCGATTCTGTCGTGTGGTCTCCGCGGTGGACGTTCCCCTGGGTGTGTTCGCTCATCTGGCTGCCACTCCTTCTACCAGTCTCGACCGTTGGCTGTCTTCCCTTCTAGCCGCGACGCGTCCCGCACAATCCACTTGAACCCTTTCCCGTTCCAAGACGTCTGCAGGGTGGGTCACGTTCACCACTGAATCTTGGAACGCGCAAGCGGTTCAATGTTTATTTTGTTCAGAGTAAAGACACTGTACTCATGGCAGAGAACGATAGAGACACGACCAACTTCTGACAGCTTGTGCCAAGCTGTGCCACACGCTCTCCCGTATGGCCTTGTGGGAGCCTCGGCACCGATAAAGTTGTTTTATTTTAGTTTTCTGATTCCGTTCCGGAAGAACAACTGCTCACGTAAATGTACGAGCTTGTCGTACATGTAAGTCATCAGAATCGTAAAGGGTTACGTAATACCCATTATGTTGTGTCTAACTTGCGTTTGTTCTCCAATCCAAGTACAAGTCTTCCTGTCACCCAGTCTAATTCCAAGCAGGGCACTTCTCCGCGCGTCTTTGAGCACTTTTCGTTCCATTTTCTTTGTCAATGCCCGCGATTCTGAGTCGTGTGCAATAGCCGTTGATACGAAATGATGATTAAAAACACTCAGAGATGGCCCATTTGGACTGCCCTTCTCACCAACTCGCAGATGCCCTCCTACATTTGTGAAACAAAACACCACGGCTAAGAAATGTGGATGCCGTCACACCCCACGCACAACGACTGGTCTAGATTTACGACCGAATTACCCTTAATGTGCCCGATCTTGTCTATCTTGGGAAGCAAAGCGTGTTTGAGTCAGGTTTAGCGCTCGGATGGGAAACCGCCTGGGAATAAACAATTTTGTTCATTTGTTGCTGCGAGGTTGACGGGAGATGGCGGTCCAGCAATGGGTGCTTTAATCCTATCATGCGGGCATTGTTTCCTGCAATGCTTGGGGGGGGGGGGGTTCTCCAGTTATTTTGATTACCTCCTGCATGGGATTTCACAATGCAGGGCCCTCCATGAAATAGTCTTAAAATGTATTCTCACTCAATAAGTTAACGCTAATGAATCCCCCCCCCCCCCAAAATGGCATCATTATTACAGTATTATCATTAGTCTGCTTTACTAAGGCTCGTGTTGTGGTGGTGATGGGCGTGTGTATGTGTGATGTGGGGAGCGGTGGTGTAGCGCTCAGCGCGCTGCGAACCCGGCGACCCGAGTTCAATTCCCACTCACGACCAACACCCGTGACGATTATCTAAACCGGTCCTGGGCCTCCCCTAGATCGACTCAGCCCCGAATGAGTACCTGGTGCGATGTGTAAAAACTTCACCACTGGGGAGACAAAGGCGGCCGTGCGTGGTGCTGGCGACCCACCCCCTCGTGTACCGTGCCTGCCTTAATGGGCGCTCACGAACAGCACTTGCGCCTTACAATCTGTTAAGGCTACACGGGGCGTCTTTATATTGATGTTGTGCCTGCAGTGTAATTCAGATGCTCTTTGAGATAAATCGGGACGGTGAGGTTGGGTGCACTCAAGCATGCGCCTGCTCTTCCTGCTCTTCTTGCCCCTACGGGACACCAGACGCAGCTTTGAAACCCCTGTAACAAAAACATGTTTGGCAATAACACCCCCCCCCCAGCACAAACCGCAAGGCAATTGGTTAAATTCCTGCATTGTGCAAAGAGGATATTGTGACAGTGGGTTCGGATTTTTTGTAATTGTGTAAAACAGGGCGCCTAAAAAAAGACAAATCGTGGCAGACGGTGGCGATTTTCTTGGAGTGCCTCTTTGCCACACTCGTAAAATCCACAGCGCTCGGTCAAACCCAGTCGCCTGATTCATATCCCACATTGGCGACATTTATCCATTTTTGGCAACAACAACAACAAAAGGTACTCACGCTGAATCGTAAATGTGCATTAAAAAAAAAGATTTGAGCCTGCGGGAGCGATTCGTACGTTGGAGAATGTTGTTCCCCCCGTCAGAAACATTTTTTGCGAACTCCGGCCAATGTGTTCGTCAGTGCGCAAGTGCAGCATTCGCGTCTCCCTCTTTCAAGGCGATGCCCAGGCACCGACCTTCTGTCCGCCGTCGTGGTGCCTGCCGGTATTGGGACACTCCATGTCAGTGTTCTTCACTCATTTTCAGAGGGGGAGGTGAGGGGGGGGGGGGGCACTTTCGCCGATAAGACATCATCAGTTGCGAGAGCCGCCACACGTGTGAAACCATTGGGGGGTTTGACAGCAGCACGATGATGATGATGGGGGGGGGGGGTGTTGTCCCCGGGTGGGGATTGGCCGGGGGGCCGCACTAAAGGCCCCAGGGACCGCCAGTGACCCGCGGGCCTCGCAGTGAAGAACGCCGCCGCTTCTTCGTACGTCGAAAATCTCTTCCCGTTGTCTTGCCGCCGAGCAGGGAAATCGTCGAAACGTTTCGCCTCAACGCGTGAAGCTGCACCAGAGGTCGCAACCGGGTATCCGATACCCGTACCCTACCCGATACCCGGCTACCCGTACCCGGCCGGGTAAGGGTACCCGTTTGCGACCCTGGTGCGGCCGGGTACGGGTAGACCGTGAGTCACTGGTGAGTAACCGTTTGTCACTCATTTCCCAACGTCTTGTCTCTTCTCACAAGTCAAGTTCCTAGAATCAACCCACCCGCGCCTGCAACATGGCTTTATCCCAGAGGTCGCAATCAGGTACCCGGTACCCGTACCCTACCCGTACCCGGCCGGGTACGGATACCCGTTTGCGACCCTGGTGCGGCCGGGTACGGGTACGGGTACCCGTGGTGGTTTTAGTTACTGCAGCTACATACTATTAACACTCCTTCCCTTTATTAATGCTACCCCTATCCCCTCCCTTTGATGCTAATCCTGCATAATGCACGGGCATAAGTAGTACTAATCACATACCTGCATTTCCCATAAATATGCTAAATTCCTCTTGATATACAAATTATTTTGTCAAGGCGCCCTTCCCCCCCTTCCAACCCAGCTTAAATATACGCTCCAAGCATGGTGCTGTTTCATTCAGACGCTGTCTCCCCGACAGACCTGGTCTTCACCTGAGGACGGCTGCCTGCGTTGTGGCCGAAACGTCGTGAGAATTATTTTATTATGTTTTACTTTATTATTTTATTATTTCCATTCTACGTGACTTTACCGAAAGAATCAAGAAGATGAATCAAAACCCGTTTGCGACCTCTGAGCTGCACCGCCTCGTCCTTGTGCTGCTGACGGCGGCGGCGGCTGCGAAGCGACTCAACGGCCACCGCTTGCGCTGCCGTTGCTCCCGTGGTCACTTTCTCTCTTTGCCACGCGGGTGGCTTTTTCCCCAGTGCGGGTATCCAAGGCTGCGTCTCCCCCCCCCTCTCTCTGTCAACAGAGATACATGCCCTAGGGGCACGGTATTCAAAGAGCGTACTGTATGCAGCGTCCAAACAATCATAATCCGTTCCCCATTGCATTTGTTTGTGCGTGTTGATGTTATGTTGCATGCATCGGGCTTGCAGTGCCACTTTGCCCACTGTTAATCTGTGGTCACAAAAGCCATGCAAGTGTCATACACAGCAAGTACATCCGCAAATCTATGCCCAGCGTTGTGCGTACGCACTGCACGACAATCCTGGAGGCCGAGTCTTGACCATTGGCCATGGGCGATAGGCGTAGCAAGTTGGACTTAAGCTGTAGTAGGCCTCCCCTAGCTCGATTCGGCCTCAGAGGAGGGCCTGTTGCATCGAGTGAACATCTGCAGGGGGAGGATACAGGTGTTGGCCACTCCACCAGATTGTGTGTGCCGCTGTCCTCATCCAGCAGTGGATCGACAAAAGGGATGGACATGTAAAGTGGTCCGTTTCGCTACGTAAGAAATAAAATAACATTGTAGTCTGTCAGCTTATGGGCCAGCATTTGTTTTAAGCCGGCAAATCTTCAGCCAATTTAAAGTTTCTGAGCCCTGTCAGTATAATGTGAGGTCCATTCCACGCGGAACAGGCTGCAAATTGTTTGTGGAATCGAATGGTCCCATTGCACGCGTAAATCGAACAAGACAGAGAGAACATAAACTTCCGATGTGATTGAGAGATGGGCAGTTGCAGAGTTTGTTGTCCTTCCCCAGCACCTTTGATTATCATGGTTGGCTACGTACGGTGCAAAAGAAGTTCAACATACATAGAGAGTTGACGCGCTGTTCCTGGACTACAGATTAACAGCGCCAGTTTGTGAGAGTATTTCTCAGTGAGGCAATAGTTACGGCTCTCAATGTAGCCGAGCATAATACGCTTTTCGTGAAGACTAGATGTCTCCTGAAATCTGGCACTTCGTAATTGCTTAAACTTAAACTTATCCCAAGCAAAGTGGTGTACCAATATTAATGCCAAATGTATGTTAGTTTGGGTTAAGTTGATGCCCCATTTCTTGCGCGCCAAAGCAAGTTCTGCTGCCTTTGTCATTGGAATTCCTTGGACTGGTTTTAACGGACATAGTCCATTAGGGCTCGTCAACCCTGTTCACGCCCGGTCAATGCAGACGCCTGGCATCGTCATTCCAGTCGCATACGCGTGTGGAATGAGTGAGCCGAGTGCAAACCCGTGTGTATGTGTGTAGTGGTTGGCGGCACTGCGCTATGAACCCAGATGTCTGAGTTTGAGTCACTGCCATGGCTAACATCAATGGGGAATATCGGAACCAGTACTGGGCCTCCGTAGGTTAACTGAGCCACCTTAAATGAGTACTTGGTGCTACGTGTAAACATTGACACCGGGGAGACAAAGGCGGTTGGGTATGGGACTGACCACACCACCTCCTCAAAACACCGTGCTGCCCGTCATAGGTACTCTCCTTACAGCACTTTGCCCAACATCCTGTGTGCGCTACACGGCAGATCTTTATCTTTGTCTTGCATTGCACAGGTAAGGGCGTGGGGGCCATACCTCGGTTATGGATCGGTTCCCTGGAGTCGCCATGCTCTGCTCGTCCTCCCCTTCAGCTCTGTGATGGCACCGCGCTGCGTAGTCGGCTGTGTGCTGACGAGAGTGGCTCTCTCCTGCGGCGGTTGTTGTTACACAACGTGGCAGGTGGTGGAATTATACCCGTACTGATGGCACGAGATGATTGCGACATTCTTTCTTTAACTTTGTATTACGTCGCTTTTGTTTTTAAATCTCTCGCTCGCTCCCTCTCTTTCTTTCTTTCTTTTGTCCCTTGAAACAGTTTGAAGAGGAGTTTCTGAAGACGAAAGATGAATATCAGAAACTGCTCAAAGGTTAGAACCATTTATAGATTTCTGACCTTTACACATTACAATTTTATTTACAAATGCTGTTGACACATTATAGTTGCTCGTTTCTAAGTAAGAATTTGATATTTCAAACAACAGAAACCAAATGATCATTGTAAAGTTATGTTTATAGATATATATTCTCTGTAATAACATTAAATGCCAAACCACCAACACCGTTTCATTATTGCCAAGCTAAAAATAAATTCCATGTATTTGTTTCACAAGACATTTTTTTGAAGGTCGCTTGAAGGAAGAGGGACGGAAGGAGATCGAGAGACAGCGCTAAGACAGAAATGTCGAGAGTTGGACAGACGGGGAGAAGGCAGAAGTAGCATCGGCAGGCAGCAGTGAGGGACAGGCAGAGCAAGTGAGACGAGAAGAGACGTACAGGGAGTGGCAGAGATACAACTGGCAAAGCCACACAGGGAGACTCACACCCGCAAACAGTCGCATACACGGGAAGACACGGGGAGACACGGTGAAGATGGTGAGGCATTCTGAGCAAGAGACCGATAGGTTCGTCCGGAGAAATGCTGAGAGCAATTTGCATGATAATTGATGCGAAATCTTGCTCCCTTAGACACGGGGTGAGGGTGCAACTCTGAGAGAGATCTGAATGGACTCTAATCACGTCTTGTGATATGATCCTGATAGCACAACTCGAATAAAGGTGGGGGAAATAAACGGAAATAAAGATTTTTTTAACATATTTATTTTATTGCGTGGCTGCCCCCCACGTATTGTCAGTGTTTGAGTTGTTGGGCAACGGGCGTTTAAAAATTCGACTTTGTTTTGAGAAGGACGGGTGATTCGGAGGTCAGAGCTCTGAGCTGACACTGCTGGACTCTAATCCAGGCAGGTTTGCCCGTTTATCTCTCTGCAGGATAATAAACGTGTTGGTCTGCGAGTTGGCCGGGCAGCTCAGAGGTTTCAGCAACTGAGCGGGTGCCATTGAGAACATGGCATCTAATCCAGCCAGTCGCCTGTGTTTAAGCCAGGTTCTCAAGTGTAGTGAAGTTGATGGTCTTAGCCTGGCCATTAATGGATTGCAGAAAGAATGTGGCTTTTTCCATCCTCTGAGCATAAAAAATGACGGTTTGACCACCATGCAACGGGCATCACCTCTGTAGCAGGGCGGGTGGAAGAGTGCCGTTCCCTTCTGTGTGAACCAGGGGTCACTTGAAGGCATCTCAGGAGTAGTTGTGTGATATCCGCTTCTGTGGGTAAATTCTTGAACACGGTGGGTGGGTGGGTGGGGGGTTGTGCTGCTCGGTGAATGGATTCTTTGTCTTGTTGTAGTTGGAATAACACTGGGGGATCGACAAAAACAAATGTTGGTATTTTTTTCCCATTGTGCTATTAGCGTCAACGTCAAAGAGGTGGAGCAGTGTGCCCCGACTGTCAGAGAATGACCTGTGGCAGAGATTTAGAAAACTCTGCTATGAAATTGCTTGTTGCATGACGGTCAAACAAATATTGTTTCTCAATCTCAACCTTTACGGTAGAGTTTTTTGTCCAGCCACTAGGAGCAAGGCTAAGTTACTGAGCTCACTTTGCTTGAAAATCTGGTTGATTCACGGGCGGCTGAAACCTAGATTCCTCTATTTAAAATCATAGCCAAGTGTCTCTCATTTCACGGGAGCTCAAAATCACGAAATCCGAAACACAAATCCAATGTGATGATAGCCTGTCTTCGACATGCAATGAGGACTACCACAAGATACCCTAACCAGCCTTACTAAACAAGAAAGAGTGAAATTTGGTGCTTACGAATGTTCAGCGACAAATGCTCTTAGTCGCATCGGAGTGAGAGGGCGTTATTAGTGAATCTTGTCATCCGCAAAAATAGCTTCTGATATCCAAGTGGGTGTACGTGGGATAATAGGATAAATCTGCCGTAAATTTCATCCTATTAAGTTGAGAATCCATCGACAGATGAATTTAGTTTTTGTCTGATAAACTGGGGCTGTGGTTAATTAGGCCACACATAAGAGGTGTTTCAGTAAACAATTACATAAAAAAAATCATCCTCACGGAATCCTGCCAAGGTGTAATATAGCACAATAACCTTGCAATCTCGAGGTCACCGATTCTGGAATTCCTCCACCTCCATCCACCCAGAAGTATAAATGGGAACGCCACAGTTAGTCAATCGGCAGGTCACGTGTGGAGGGGTAAACGTGTGGGCACTTCCACCTCTTCCAAGACGGCTGCCTCACGTGGGAGAGGAGACCAAAGAAATAGCCCATCAGCCTGCATTGGCGCGAGCAAGCAGATTGCAGGGCAGTGCCTTGACCCCTTGGCGCGAGTAATCCATGCGTGACAAAGGCTTCTTCACCATGCCTTGGCGGTCATGGTCGTCAGGTGTTTGACCGTGCTTCACTATGCTGGTCAGAGCTGGGTCGTGAAGGCTAGTGGTGGCAGGGTCTTCTCGCAGCCGGTTCAGATAACACTGTGTAACAAACTAAAAAATGTGTTCCTGGGTAGTAAGTGTTATTTCCTAATTGCTTATGCCTCACATGCACAGAAAATGGCTATTATTCCCCACAAACTTTGCTTTTGTGACCAGGATAGTGATGTTTTGAAATGTACCTATTTTCAATGAGAAAACGTGTACATTTGTGTCTTTCGTTCACATAAAGTCCTGGTCACAAAAGCAACGTTTGTGGGGAATAATAGCCATTTTCCATACTTTTTAGGCATAAGCAAGAAAAAAAATAACACTTAGTACCCAGGAGCAAAAATTGTGTTACATAGTGTTATCATAATAAAGGTTTTTGGGTTAGATCGCGTAAGTATAAATGTGTTGTAACCCTCCACCACCCGACACAGCCAATTAGTAAGGGATTTGTCACGTAAACAAAACACCAATTAGTTACTACTTCAGCATACCGGTTTGTTGGAGAGTAAATCCACAACATTTACAATTTGAGTAGTACGACGTTTTGCTGGTAATTACATCCAGCATCATTGGGCGATGTGCCAGATAATCACTCGCAGGGCGGCGGCAGAGGCAATGCACGCCCTGTGTGCAGAAAGTGCGTGGAAGGGAAGAGGGTGAGATGAGAGGGGAGAGATAGGAGGGTGCGTGGAGGGGAGTAGAGTGAGATGAGAGGGGAGAGGTAGGAGAGTACATGGAGGGGAGTAGAGTGAGAAGAGAGGGGAGGGGTAGGAGGGTGTGTGGAGGGGAGGAGAGTGAGATGAGAGGTAGACAGGGGTGAGTCCAAGGAGGATCTTGAAGGCAGTGCGATCTTGAAATCGATCTGGAATTAGATGGGAGCCAGTGTAGGGAGTGGGGTGATGTCCGTCATATTTACGGATGTAGGTGATGAGTCTGGTTGCAGCATGTTGGATTATCCTGAGTTTGGAGATGAGGAATTCGATGTCAATTTGGAACGTGAGGAAATCCTAAAGCCCTTGTTGGGTTTGAACGTTCGCATTCCCAGCGTCTCCTTGCATGGGTGGGGTAGTCGGATTTGCTTTTCGAGCACGATTTGTACGTCACCAGGCGACCACAGCTGTCTCTGCTGCAGTATCAAATTCACGTCTGTCATCGCGGCACTGAGGGAAGAGACGCTCGTGTAAGCACGCGCCAGTGGCAGACGACGCTGCTTTTGGGTGAGGCTGCCATGTCGGTGCATGATTTTGCTTGCCCAGTTTTTTGTTTGAGTTCTTACGTACAGCATCGTGGGGTCTCCTCCTCTCGTTGGCCAAATCGCCCTGAATGCACTTTGCTGGCTCTAAGATGATCGGAATCTAAACGCAGTTGAGCCCAACCACGTGCACATGGGTGACCATTGGGTGCAGGACTGCGAGTTATCCAGGAGCTGGCTGCTTTTGCAATGTTACCCACAGGCATGCGTGGGTTTTCTGCAGGTGCTCCAATCACGCACTGCCACATGCCACTCGTTCTTGAATGGAATTGATCGATCACCCGAGTGGCAAAGAGAGAATTCTAAGGCTCGGCGAGGGATTCCTGGGTAATTGGGTTGTACTGGAGACCACATTTTGGAGCTGTAAAACATCGGCATCTACAGTATGCAAAAATGAGAAGAGATTTTACCCTTTCTGGCAATAAAACAGGTGTTAAGATGTTAAAATACCAACTAGGTAACTTAATTCACCACACGTACTTGTGGAAAAACATGCAGACAAACACACTTCAGCACTATCACCACACCGGTGGTGCTGAAGCGCTAATACATTGGCACGTGTGTACACCACGTGACAACGGTATTAATTGCCTCATGTTGGAAGGAGAAGGGTGTACGACACACACTTTATTTACGCTCTCCGACTCAAAACGGACAAATCCCTCGGTACCTGATCAAAAGTTGTGACTAACTTGGATAAAAACCACATCGCAGAATTGCCCCCCGCCCCCCCCCCTCGTGTTACAAAAAATCGTGCGAACACCAAATGCGCTCCCGATTCCGTTTGTATGCATGGATGGTGAACTTCTTTCACACCGCACGTAGCCAAACGGAGGCGATTCGTTTCCGCCGTCTCGTTGCGCGTAGACGGCGTCCTGCTGTACGAGCAGCTGCCCATGGTGGAGATGGACGGCATGCGCCTGGTGCAGACTCGTGCCATCATCAACTATGTCGCCGACAAGGCCGGCATGCAGCCCAGAGATGCGCGCCAGAGAGCACAGTGAGGAGGAGTCTTGTGCTGCCGGGGCCACTCCTTCCTGCAGCCAATCACATCGCAGCCACTCGTTTACATGAACCCCATACACACCCATACACACCCATACAATACACTCATTCAAATAACCCCTATTCACACCCATACAATCAGAGGTCGCAAACGGGTTTAGATTCCTTACCCGTACCCGTACCCGGCCGCACCAGGGTCGCAAGCGGGTACCCGTACCCGGCCATACCCGTACCCTACCCGTACCCGGCCGGGTACGGGTAAGGTACGGGTATCGGGTACCTGATTGCGACCTCTGGGATGAAGCCATGTTGCAGGCACGGGTGGGTTGATTCTAGGAACTTGAATTGTGAGAAGAGACAAGACGTTGGGAAATGAGTGACAAATAGTTACTCACCAGTGACTCACGGCCTACCCGTACCCGTACCCGGCCGCACCAGGGTCGCAAACGGGTACCCGTACCCGGCTGGGTACGGGTAGCCGGGTATCGGGTAGGGTACGGGTATCGGGTACCCGGTTGCAACCTCATTCACATAACCCCCATACATCCCCCATACAATCTACTCATTCACATAACCCCTATACACACCCATGCAATCCACTTGTTAATTTTTACTTCAATATACAACCCATTAGTTTAATGTTAACCCCTACATACACTCATATAACCCACTCAATGACATTAAACCCTATGCAGACTCATACAATCCACTCATTTTAACCCCAATACACCCTCATACAGCCCACTCACTCATATTAAACCCAACACACACTCCAATACAGTCCACTCACTCATTCATACTAAACCCCTACACACACCCATACAGCCCACTCATTCTCACCGCTGCCTTCCAAGGTGCTCGCTATCGCAGTCTTTGGCCCAGCAGTTGAAGACGACTGCCGCGGGGGGTGACGACTTTCTGTCTCTGTGGAGCAGCGTGGACATGTACGTGGAGGGCATGCGAGACCTGGGGGAGCTGATGCTGCCCCTCGCCTTCTTGAAGCCGGAGGAATTCGAGCAGAGGCTGAAACAGGTGGAAGATAAAGCCTCCAAGCGCTACCTGCCCGTCTACGAGAAGGTGCGTGCACGTGTGTGCGTGCTTCTGGGCGAGCGGTGGTGCAGCGGTTAGCGCTACGCTGCGAACCCGGCGACCCGAGTTCAATTCCTGCTCACGGCCAACATCGGAGACGAATATCTGAAGCGGTCCTTGGCCTCCCCTAGGTCGACTCAGACTCAAATAAGTACCTGGTGCGGTGTGTAAACATTGCCACTGAGGAGACAAAGGCGGCCGGGCGTGGTGCTGGCCACTCACCCCCTCGTGTACCGTTCCAGCTTTCATAGGTGCTAACCAACAGCACTTGCCCAAACAGTCTGTGAAGGCTATATGGGGGATCGTTGCCTGTCCTTTGTGCATCTAAGCACATGAACACGCACCTCAGTCACTTCTGTGCCCCTCTAGGCCCCGATAAGTGCAGCCAAGACGGTCGCAGTGGCAGATAAATATCTTCACAGTGGTACGACTCGCATGGCCGCTTGGTAGCACGAAACGAAATCGTGGGCCGCTTGCTGCCCGCAGGCCGTAGGTTTCACTGTTCTGCCCCAGGTGGACTTGACGGTACGATGAGCAGCCGGTGTAGGGGAGAGACTGGACGGGTGGCGACAGGGAGCAGGGCTCCGAGGCGGCGCGTCTCCCAGCGCTCGTTAAGTGCGTTATTCCTGGATCAAGCCCAGGTGGGGTCTGTACTGCTGCCAGGTTGACACCTCCCAAGCGAACAACACCTGTGCCAACGTACATCCTCTCCACCCCCCCCCCCCACTCGACACCTAGCTAATTAGCTTCGCACGCACGCCGTGTCTTAATCACCTCCCACAGGAGGAGGGCTCAACGTGGACTGTAGTAGGTTGGGAAGGGGAGGGGAATAAAGTTCTAAATAAGAGACGGTGAGCCGTGTGTGTGGTAAAGGCAGAGAAAAAATTACACGGTGCTTCAAAAAAATGTGAACACTTCTGAGAATTTGAAACAACAGCACAAGAAATGTGCCGCCTCTGGGCTCTGTCGACCACCTGGAGAAGATTCCAGGAATGTGTTGACAACGATGGCGAACAAGTGGAAACTCTTTGACTTTTTGAAGCGATTATCATACACTCGTTATCATGTTACAGTGTATTATCCGTTCTTTTCCCATTAAAAACGATAGTACCATGTAAGTGTTAACATTGTTTTGAAGCACCCTGTACAATCCAGCGGACCTATCCAGACCTCCCTCTCGCCAGAAGTGTTTCAGTTTCATTTATTTCGTATAGCCCTGTGAGCCATTCGGCTCTTGAATCGGGTGCAAAAATATATATAAACAAGAAAACATCTTAAAGTGACTATGCGCAAACAGAAAAATCCAGGAACAGAAAAATCATGAGCAACCACTCGCAGGGCTACACCACCAAATGTATATCCACGCAGTATTATTGTTGTTATTCGTACAAAACTTGAGCCGCTCTTTTCCTGTGTTTTTTTTTAATGCTTTGAGTTCATGTTGTGGCTGCGAGTATCAGTGTGTCTGGTCGGGGAAGCATTCTTGGCATTACGAGCGGTGATGTGGGTTTTAGGGTGTGATATATGGCGATGGTCAGATTGTGCTGCTTGTGCTGATGCTACTCATGGAGGAATGATGTGTGGATGCTGGTTATGGAGTGACGGATGTTGTACCGACGCGGGTGGCGGCGATGAAGTGATTATTCACCGATGCTGGTGATGGAGTCGCTGGTCTTGATGGCCTCAAGTTACTTCAAGTGTATTTGTATAACCAGGTGATAATGCAAGAGACCGGGATGAGTGTCATTCGCAAGAGTTGCCTGCGTCACCAAAACGACAGAAGCAAAACAATGAAGCGTAAAATTTCGATGTAAAGCTTTCGTGACTGCAGGGATTCATCTTCTTGGTTCTTTCGGTAAAGTCACGTAGAAGGGAAATAATAAAATAATAAAAATAAAACATAATAAAATTAAATTCTCACGACGTTTCAGCCACAACGCAAGCAGCCGTCCTCAGGTGAAGAACAGGTCTGTCGGAAAGACAGCGTCTGAATGATTCTGAATGATTCAGACGCTGTCTTTCCGACAGAATCATTCAGACGCTGTCTTTCCAACAGACCTGTTCTTCACCTGAGGACGGCTGCTTGCGTTGTGGCCGAAACGTCGTGAGAATTTTCTTTTATTATGTTTTATTTTTCTTCTTTTATTATTTCCCTTCTACGTGACTTTACCGAAAGAACCAAGAAAATGAAGCGTAAGTGCCGATGATGTACTGGTTGTTGGTGACGGTGATGTTGCACTGCTGGTGTGGCGATGGTCAGGTACTTGGCGATGGTGGTGGTGGAGGCTTCCTGGTGGGCACCTCCCTCACCGTGGCCGATGTTCTGCTGCTGGAGCTGCTGCTCGCGCTGGAGGAGAGATTTCCTAAACTTCTCTCCGGCTTCCCGCACCTCCAGGTAAAGGAACTTTAAGAACACTGGCTGTCCCTCATCGACATCCCTAGCTAGCAGCTCCCGGCAAGCGATGCGGAATGTCAGTCGTTGTGCCCAGCAGCATGCGGCACGACCCGAAAAGCGCTATACAAGCACAACCGTGAAAGCCTACGCAGCGGTAGAAGCCATGAGCCTCGCGACCCCCTTAACCTGGCGTTGCTCCCTCTCCCCGTGCCAGGAGTTCAAGGGACGCCTGAGTCAGGAGCCGAACATCAAGCGCTTCCTGCAGCCGGGCAGCCAGAGGAAGGCCATGCCCGACCAGGTGTACGTGGACACGGTGCGCTCCGTCTACAACATTTAACCGGGCGGCGCGTACGGGAAAACACTGGAACCATCGACCGCCACGGATCCTCCGTCGCCCGCCTGGCTGCGTGCAATCAAGGCTCTCGTGCTGAACAAGGCAACTGGCACGTCCGGCTCGTGATGCGAAGGCTTACTGCTGAGCATTTAACAAGTCAAAGTCGTGCGGTAAACCTTCGTGCTATTGGAATCAATGAGACAACACGTGGCAGAAAATAGTGCGAGTAATAGAAATTAAATGGGGTAAATGAGACGAGGAAGAATTGATTACTGAATCGAGATCCAGAATTGACTGTCCATCTAATCACAGGGGTTAGTGAATCATTAGATACCTAATTAATCATACATTTTAGTTTTGAGGCATGTGATACATGAAGTTTGGTTCTAGGGTCAGCCAAGGTTTACGTTGGTTGTCACTTTGCTGTCTCAGCTTCAAAAGTCGTGCCGGGTCAAGGTCCTGTTTTAAAAGATCTTCATCACAGATGGAAAAATCCCCCAGTCAACCTTTGGTCAGTGGGAGGTCACTCATCATCCTCTGCTACCTCCACAGTGAGGAATTCCTGTCCCCCAGCTCACCATGCTGTCGACTTCTCGCTCCTGTTCAAAGTCCAGGATCAAAAGCTTCCATATGTTCTGTCTGTGACCGACTCTGCCCCACTCTCTCTACAAAATGAGCATCGTCTTCAGATGCCGTCGCATTTAGTTACCATTTAAATTCACATTCCATTGTATCGTTTGGTGTTCTATTACATTCTTTACATTAAATTCAAACGCCCGCTACGCTTGCTCAATTGTGCATTGGGGAGGCGTTCATCTCGACAGGGCACAGACTTCATACGTGCATCTGTAATCTCGCTGATAACCACCAGAAACCCTCGACTCGAAGGAGACCCTGAGCTGCCACTGTGTGGGGAGAGCCCCCTCCCGATCGAATCCAGATGAGGCCCTTATCCCAAACTCCCTCGGTGCCCACCCACCAACATTGACATGCTTGAATATAACCATCTTAAGGCTATTAGGTGCCTTGAACTGGCTTTAGGTAATAATTGTATTGCTTGTGGGTTTACTGCTGAAGAATGAGTAAATGTTTTGCCTTCAGGTTTACTGTTTTATGATAATGTATTCAGACTGGCTGTAACTCAATGTACTGTATACTCTTTACATTAAATACACTGAGGATTATAAATGCAAAGAGTTATCTTTACTTAAAATCAGTTTCGTTTTCAATCTTGAAATTTCATGTGTAACTGTTTAAATAAACATCCAAGACCTCCAGCTGAAATGAAGTGTATTCAACTTTGACGCGAGCTCAGCTACTTTACAACACCTCGTGATGGACATCACAAAATGGAACTCACACATTTAGCTTTTTTTAAACCAGCCGAGGTTGTATGTTGAACTTCTTTCGCATCGTACATAGCCAGCCGTGCTAATTGGAGCTTGGGGAAGAACAAACCAAACACACAAAAAACATTTCTAAAGAAATTAGTTTTCTATCTAAATTTTAAAAGTGTCTTCCTGATATCGCAAGGGCGTTCCAAGTGGCCGCAGAATTCGCAGCGCGATGCGGTGACCACCGCCTTTGTTCCATGTCCAGCACGAGCCGACGATGACCACCGGAGTCTTCGCGTGACGGTGGTTCATGCTGCTTGGCGAGATCAGCGGGGTAGTGAGGTTCATTTGTGGCAAGCACCCTCGGGTGCAATGAGCGCTAAAAGCTTAGGGGCCGTCCATAAATGACGTCACGCGATTTTGGACGATTTTTGACCCCCCCCTCCCCTCGTCACACGGCGTCACAAAAAGTCAGACCCCCCCTCAAATATGACGTCACAAAGCTCTGCCC
>CM025619.2:11328739-11349427 GCA_014621495.2 Entosphenus tridentatus | reverse complement strand
TTTGTAATGTTTCTCAAAGTTATCAATTTACTTGCCCACATGTTTGGGCACTGAGTCACCGACGCATTTTGTCAGTAAGTGGAACTTCTTCTTGGTTCTTTCGGTAAAGTCACGTAGAAGTGAAATAATAAAATTATAAAAATTAAACATAATAAAATAATTCTCACGAAGTTTCGGCCACAACGCAAGCAGCCGCCCTCAGGTGAAGAACAGGTCTGTCTTTGTTTAATTTGTATTATTTTATTATTTCCCTTCTACGTGACTTTACCGAAAGAACCAAGAAGATGAATCCCTGCAGTCACGAAAGCTTTCAATCGAAATTTATGTTGATTATAAAGAGTTCACTTTATAATGTACCACTGACTTCATCACACGAATACTAGGGGTGTAACGGTGCATCAATTCATTGACGATTCTTACACTCACGATACACGTATCGAATCGCATGGATGAGAATTTATTACAACTATACTGTACTGTATTAGATCCGAATGTTGTGTGAGCGTGTGCTTGCTTTAGGGTGATCTGTGAACCCACTCTAGGCGCTACGATTCACACTAATTTAAGATTTAGGCTTTCACGACCAAAGACTATCATTCATAATCAGTTTATTTTGGGTTAGATCAGGGATGGGAATGTCCGGCCCGCGGGCCGTATAAGGCCCGTGAAATCATTTGGGTCTGGCCCTGCCAAGGCAACCGCAGGTGGGACTCGAAATTCAATAAATCTAGGAGCAAACCTGGAAAATCAGTTGTGAGTAGCAGCAACATCAATACCAGCTAACATCACACGCCTCACCAAAGAGAAGCAGTTCCAGCCATCACAATAGGGGCGAGTTAATTAAATTTTTGACCAAACATAACAGGCAAATTTTTAAGTTGATCATTTTGTATGGCCCACGAATGATGTTATAAATATCCAAATGTCCCCACCCCTGGGTTAGATCATGTAGGCATCGTGTCATTTTGTTTTACTATAACCACCACCCAACAGCCGATCAATTAAGTTGTCGCGTGGACAAATGTGCCAATTGACTTGGTTATTCAGCAAACCATCGTAATGTTGAAAAGCAAAGATGGATGTAATATCCCGCAAAACGTCGGGGGGAAAAAAAAATTGTCAAAAAAAATGTAGCTCGCTATTCCACATTCTGCTTTGTTTAAAAAACAAAACAATAGCAATATTTGCCCACGTAACAACTTGGTTTGATTGGCTCTGTCGGGTGTTGGAGGGTTACAGTAGACAAAAATGCAATTATACCGACACGACCAAATCCAAAATTAATTACGAATCAATGCACAACGCTGTTTATGTCTTCCTTGAATCGATGACTCCCGAAACGTGACAATTCACTGAACCGGGATATTTCCTGCTTTCACAACTACAATTATGCTGCCCTCTCCTGGCGATTAAAAAAACACCTGTTAATGAATCGTCATAAGGCTGGGTCACACCAGCCTTTACTGCAGTTGGCAAGGTAAAATCTTTCTTAGGCACATCGATATGTTGGTGTTTTTATAATATCGGTATAATGGTACATTGGTATATGATACATTATGAGATATGGATCAGAAACATGCACAGTGACAAAGAAAATGGGACAAAAGCTAAACATTCAAAAAATAAATCATCAAGTGCACGCTTTAAATTACACCGAGGGGCAGAACACCACATGGGTCAGAGAACATATGCAAGTTATAAACATCAAATTGATTGTTAATTAAATTAATTGGTTGGCATGAGGCAAGACACGTCGCCAGAGAGGATGATGGCCAGCGGTTGTTTCTCACGACCGGGTGGCAGCCAAAGGAACAGGCCCTAGTAAACATCCGCCATGGAGACGGAGCAATGAAATGAGCTCATGTATAGAGGCGCAAGGCAGCAGTGGCTTTAACATGGCTGAAGATGATACCAGTTGGCAAAATAATTAGCCTTTTTTGAAAGGAGGCCAATTGGCTGAAAAGGACATTCCTTTTTCTACCAGTGACAAGAATAAACCCTGTTATGAATGAATGATTGAACCACTGTGTTCATTTTGAAAATTCAATGGAGCAGGAATTTTATACCGAAATAATTGGAATGATCATAGGGCCACAATCTGTCGAGGCGATTTCACCATTTTCTGCCTCGGCGTTAATTCGTTACTTGTGTTTGATAATCATCTTCGGCGTCGCGACTGCACACAGCGCAACATTCAGCAACGCGCAGCATTAAAGCCGAGTTGCGCAGTTCACAAACATGCATGCAAACAAAGTAAATTTTTTATCCTTTATATTAAGTTCGCTTGCTTGCGCGCTTGCGCGCTTACGACCGTGCAAATCTTTTGGTCGTTTTTTAACCCACTTCCCGTGATCCAATCGAGCTGACATTTTGCACACAGACTCGTTGTGCGTGACAATTTATTTTCGTGAAATTTTTTTTGCAACATTTTACACTTTTTATGCAAAAATAAATATTTAATTACCAATTGCTTAATGGTGGCAGGCAATCATCTGACCCATAGGTGGCAGCCATCTCAAGCCAGAGGACGAGAGGACTCTAGCCGCCACGCATATAAAGGATTTATAGTGAAAAACTTAGTTTTTACGGGTTAATTTTTTCCCCTCTACAAAATCTT
This sequence comes from Entosphenus tridentatus, assembly GCA_014621495.2. NCBI lineage: Eukaryota > Metazoa > Chordata > Hyperoartia > Petromyzontiformes > Petromyzontidae > Entosphenus > Entosphenus tridentatus. The sequence goes on along the minus strand of CM025619.2, from coordinate 11,346,810 downwards.
AAATTGTGCCCACAATCCATTCCTGGAACATCCAGATTCAATAAAATACATTTAGGCATCTCAATGCCCCTCGGAAGCTAAACAGCAAATCTTATGGACAGCTTTTGTTTATAGCGAAAAAAATCCCAGCCAGACAGCTTAACGGACAGCTTACACAGCGCCGTCTCAAAGCACCGCTCCCACGAGGTTTACCACCTGTGAGTGACAGTAAAACCAGGGCATACCGTGGGAAGACGAATATCTCACAGCGCAAGAAGCGGGGAGGAGAGCTACATGTAAATGCATTTTCTCGAGTGGTTGATTTTTAAGTAACTGATAAAAAAAAAACTTAACTTTTTTTACGTCCCAGAAAAATCCCAGCACAACCAGGAGGGTTGCCACCCATACAGGTGGCAATCCAAGGTCCCAAATGCCAGCCTCCAGTCCCTTAGCAGGTACTGATACAAGTGTAAAACAACCTGGCAAGCCAGCCCATTAAGAAAGCTTCCAGTTTATTGGAGCATTTATCTGTACAATTGTCTGCAGTAGAACGCACGAGTGCAAAACAAAGACAAAGATCCCCCGTATAGCCTTAACAGACTGTAGGGGCAAGTGCTGTTAGCGAGCACCTATGAAGGCCAGAACGGTACACGAGGGGGTGGGTGTGGCCAGCACCATGCCCGACCGCCTTTGTCTCCCCAGTGGCGATGTTTACTACACACCGCACCAGGTACTTATTTGAGGCCGAGTCGACCTAGGGGAGGCCCAGGACCGGTTCAGATAATCTTCACTGGTTTTGGCCGTGAGCGGGAATCGAAACCGGGTCGCCGGGTTCATAGCACAGCGCGCTAACCGCTACACCACCGCTCCCCACAAGTGCACACACACACGCTATGTGTGCACATTAGCCACATGTAGTTATCCCATGTGCTTGTCCCCCAGCACACATACACTAATTGTGCTAAAGCTTTTTTAAGGTGTTTGCAATCTTTCCCAAAAACTAAACAGATCTGCGCATTGGTGTTGGTCAGTTGTGTAGTAAGTTTCATAGCGGTTGCGTTAGGGGTTTTCCATTTTTTATGAACTTGTTAAATGTCTTACAGCTCCTTTTGCAATCATCACAAATAACTTAGGTATTGCTAGCTATGGATTTTTATGTCAAAATGATACACATGTATTACTGAATTGATGTCTTCATCGAGCATTGGATTGATACAGGGTTGTATTTTCTTCGTATTATTCCACTCACTGGTCCATATAATTAAAATACCCATGGCATCAATAGAGAAAGGTTCAGTGTTATTTGTCAGGGCTTGGGAAGGAGCTATAGCACCTCCTAAATTACTCTCGAGAAGACCTCGTATGTTTGACTCGGAACATGTATCTACAAACTGGCACGTGGTTACAATCACAGGGTGTCCATGAAAGTGTGATGTATTATAACTATCATCATAACCATTAGCCACGATCGAACCTCTGCTGGATGGAGGCCTCCCCAAGCCGTCATCATCTCTTACGGTCCCTGCGACAAAACAATCCATCGAGCACCTACTCACGAGGGTAGCTGCCTGCCCAGGTAACGTTTTCTCTCCTTTGGCTGCCATAGGAGGAATTTGTCTTAACGTAATCCTTTCCCTCCAATTAGCACGGTTGGCTACGTACGGTGCTAAATAAATTCAACATATATACATTAATGTAAAGTGTACATCAAAACAATCTGAATGGCTGAAGTGATCTTCAATAGCACATAAGCAGAAGCACCTGAGCAGTTGGCAAAACATCAGAGACTCACAAATCTTAATGCAATATATGTCGACATGCCAGAGTGGCAATTTGGAGAGTTGGATGATTGGAGGGATGTGGCTCGTAGGATAAAATATTCATCCTACCAAGTGCCTGTGGTTTGATCATCGTAGCTCAAACTGCTGTCTAATTCTTGATAATGGATGATCACTTCATGAACACGCCGTACTGTATTTACCACCAGCGTAGAATAATTCAACAAACAGACTACGTGATATGCCCTTTGCTGTGCACAGAATATTTGTTTTAAAATGCGATATTGTTTGCAGGCCACACACCACGTCGGTGCCAACACGCACTGGCAGTGTGCTGGAAGGAAGCTCGCTACCGTATTGCATTGCAGGGGAACAAAGCCTGACCCAATCTATTCGGTCAAAGGGCTAAACAAACATGCGTCGAATCTTGACTTAAAGCTTTTGTGACTGCAGGAATTCATATTCTTTGCATCTTTCGGTAAAGTCACGTAGATAGGGTCAAATATTTTTTTTTTTAAATAACAAACTATCTTCGTGACTTTACCGAAAGACTAAAAGGCAACCCCAGTTGTGGCCACCCCACAAGCCCTCGGGGTAAAGTGTGCATGAAAGTGACGCTCGGCAAACGTGGATGCTCTGCCGTGCGAGCGTTTGGGCTGCTTGGGCATGAATGACGGACACGCGAGTCGGTGTGAACCAGCAGAAACAGACCGATGCTCGTACGTGCCTCTAAATGCTGGGAATAATATTTTGAAGAAATGTACAACATTAACACCTCCCATTTTTCGATTTAAAGCTTTCGTGACTGTAGGGATTCATCTTCTTGAAACGTCGTGAGAATTGTATTTTATTATGTTTTATTTTTATTATTTTATTATTTGCCTTCTACGTGACTTTACCGAAAGAACCAAGAAGATGGACCTCCCATTTTATTTTCCTGGGAGTAATTTTCATTATTTGTAGATTGGAAAATATGGAGACGTATTTCGTGCGCAATTTAAGTAACACGAATAATACCTCTCTCAGTTTATTTTTTCCAATTCGTAATTTGCTCTTTTTTTAGGTTGGCTCAGTTGGAATTTAAATACCGCATTTTTGTTTTAATATAGTTTAAGCATTGGTTAAAATCATTTATAGCGAGGTGATGTATAATGCTAAATATATTGTATATTTTAATAACCTTGCACTATGTTTAACTGTACCCATCATCAGCCATCATCTATCCACTGCTGGATGAAGACAACCCCAAGTTGCCACCATCTTTCACGGTCCTCCATTTTACATTTATCTTTGAAACGTACTTACACAATTTCACCCCCTGGTGTAATTTTTTCTCGATGTAATATTTTGCTCAGCTCAACCTCTTCAAAAGACCTCTCTCAACAGGAACCTCGCCTGCTTACAACTTAACGCACGATTAAAGGGACGAATATTTTTTTTTATTTCTAAGTGAGAACACGTGAGTGCAACGCACGTCTGGGGAATACGCTCGCTTGCTCCCTCTCTTGCACGTGGCAGCCGACGCACGTGAGAGTTGTCGGTGTGTGCGTGTAATGGCCTCACCCCTCTCAACCAGGGATGATCCAGCACCTGCGCTGCACTCAGCCTCTGTTTGGCGTTGCGCACCAACAGCTTGGAGATCAAGTCCTTGGCATGGACTGACACGCCCGCCCAGTCCTTCTCCGGGAACTCGTAGTGACCCTCCTGGATCCGTGCAAATAGCATTTTCTGCAAGTGAAGACAAGGGCAGGGACAGTGATGACATGCCAAGTCACCGTGAATGCATCAAAACTTTTCAGATGTTGGAAATCAAGCAGGGTTAAACCTGATTGGTACTGAGATATGGACTGCAAGGTGGCCAGAAGATGCCAGTAAGGCAATGGACACTTGAATCTGTTTCCTCCCACACAAACATTCAAAGTCATTGTCCTGCTAAGATAGTCTTAGGACTCAGCGAGGCTCTCCTGGATATACGAATGGCATTATCAGTTTGTTGAGTTTAGGCCTAAATTTACTTAAATTTGTGTTCGAGGACACGAGTAACTTTGTGATTGTCTTGTCAAGTCTTGGAAAATAAGCAGGACTAAGGAGGCCAGATTGCTACTTGGATGGAATATTACTGTGGCTGCAATTTAACGAATTACAGAACCACATTGACAGATGTACCAGATTTATATATTTTTAAATGATTCCCATGTTTCCGAATGATTATTATTTTTGCCAAACAATACCTTATGTTGAGACACAAACACCCATTGAGAATGTTAAATATTACAAGTGAACAATATTTTTTTAAATAACACACACTAATGTATGCATTTAAATTGTATGAAAAAAAATCGAGGTATGAATACACCTGCCAATGTTGATCATATTTTTTTTTTTAAACAGCTTAACCCACAATCTTCACTCAAGTAGCTTCCGGCCAAAGGAAGCCCGTTCATAACCGGCACGTGCCGGCGTGTGGTTTCCAACTAAACGAACCCTCGTTTTATGCCAAAACAAACGTGAATAAAAGCACGTACAGCGGCAACCGCCGTACACACGCGCACCTGGCAAGGCGAGCAGGGCTGCCCGCTGTCCCAGCCGCACTTCCCACCACAGTTGCCCACGAAGGGAGGGTAACCGCTGAGCAGGATGTACGTGATGACGCCCAGGCTCCAGAGGTCGCAGCGTTTGTCGTAGAAGGAAGCCTCTTCCTCGTTAAAGGCTTCGACCACCTCGGGGGCCATGTACTCGGCGGAGCCGCACTGCTCGCGGCGCCAACGACAACGCACGCAGCTGCTGTCGAGAGCGTCCCAGTGACCTCATCTCAATCGTTAAATTATGTTCCCAAAATGTCAAAGCAGTGAGCTAGCTTATCAAGCGTGCAGGACGGTGCAACTGCCCCGTATGTATGTATGTATTATGTTGAACTTCTTTCGCGCCGTACATAGCTGACCGCTCTCATCGGAGGTGCCCTGTGGCCCACTCGCAACAAAGAGGGGGTGGGGGGGGAAATGGACAAGGGGTCCCCCCCCCCTCCCGCTAATTCTTCGCACGAGGGCCCATGTCAAGCGTGCAACACCGCCGCTTTAGAGCGAGGTGGCCCCCGTGGCTCAAGAGGCTAATACCATATCAGAAAGCTAAGCCACACTGCCAACATTGGTGATTAAAACTGGGTTGTCAAGTGAAGGAAGTTGATGGTCTCAACCCTGAGACTAATAACTGCATGAAAATCCCCCAGTGAGTTTACTTTTCCACTTAATTTGTCGAATTTCAGCTAAGATATATTTTTGTGTGATGAACACCCTGCAGATCAAATGGATTGTCCACTAATAATCGAATAAACACGCCTATGGGAATTGCTTCAGAAGCAAATCTATGATGTATTTTCCCTGGCCATTCGCTGACACAAGGTGGTGTACTCTTAGCTTGTGACAAATTTTTTATGGAGATGTCAATGTCTCATACCCAGAGTATAAATTGTATTTGGAAAAACTTAAAAAGAAAACTTTCCGAAGTTAAAATATACTCCTGCTGAAACAGACTGAGAGTGGTGCTCATATAAAATTGAGTCCTGAGCCTGTAATGAAAATTTCACTATTCTATGACAGTATTGAATAGTATATCCGACTGCACAACAGTTAGTCCTCATTTTATAGACTTGGAGAGACGGTGGGGTAATTTGACACCTGAAATGGATTTGAACTCACAACTTTACAACTGCTGAGTTTGGCACTCTGCTACATCTTAACTATGTAGTGAAAACGACCAAATGTAATTGTAAATATTTTTTTAGTCTTAAAAATGTCTGACAACAATAAGTCGTATCAACATTTTAAAGGCTCTATCCAGTAATCCAGTAAACAATGCTGATGGAAACTCACAACAATAATAATGCAAGTAATCCTACACCCTCACTTAATACAGTATAACAAAAAGGAGAGCATATAAAGTAATAGTACCCCACCTACATAGCCTCAAATAAACAGTGTGTCTGTAGTAATCGCTCGAGGGCTCAATCTCTCACGGAATATTTTCCGCCAGAGTGGAAGACTATTTGTCGGCGGAATTTGTGCTCGTAGCCACGGCGATGGCTTGAGGTGTACTGGATCTGGTGGACCGGTTTCGAAAATATTTTCTGAGTTTCCGACCCGTTATAGACCCAGCTGAAATTAAGCCGCGTGTGCGTGCGCGTCTTTGTATGTTTCTTTGTGTGTGTGCGTGTGCACAGTAGGGGGCACAGGTGGTGCATCAGCCAGTCATCTCAGTCATCTCAGTCATCTCAGTCAGTCGACCCGTGGCACCTGGGTCTGCCCCGCGACCTCCTGCCAGCGAGCTTTTGACACTGCACGTGGCCTCAAGGTGGGCATGGCCTGGCACAAGCGTCATGGTAATGTCACCACCACTTAGTGGCGAATGGCGGTTGTTTTGTGTGTGTGTGCGCGTGTGTGACACGGTGCGGGTGAGTGGGCTACCGGTGTGGCCAGCTCTGGTGTGGAGATGGGCGTGCTGCCGACCGGCACTCCGCTGCCAAGATCAAAGTCACAAATCCGCACTGGGGTCACCTGCACAGGTGACACATCACCCACCGAGTCATCGCGTGTCACCATCACGGGTGTGTCACCACCGCCCCCCAAATCTGCGTGTTACACGTATTTCTGTATACTTGTCCAGAGAACTCCTCCCAAACCGCTTTGCCAATTTCAGTGAATAAGATGTAACGTAAAAGACGACGGTCAATATATTTTATAAGAGGTCGAAATTCTTAAAAAAATCTCTGCCCTGATGATTCGGCTTTTCGGCCCTCATACTTCTGATCCACTTTATCGTTTACAATAGTTTGGTGTGTGCCATGAACCTCTTGGCCCTGTTTCAAAAGTATAAAATTATACAATGTGCCATTGGTGTGTGACGGGGAGATGTTGATCTCAATGGGCTTCTCACCGCAGTGCTGTATATTATAGTCTATAGGGCCTAAGGACATCTATGGGCCTTATGTAAATCTGTGGTTCCAATGCGTGTCTCTTCGTCCAAAGTGAGAATAGGTCATTACGGCCAAAGAATTTAAACAATGCCCAGGGTAGTCACTAAGGTAGAGTGAGACAGAAAGGTTTGAAGAGAAAAGGATGGGTTATAACCACCCATAAAAAAACACATTCATATAAAGCAGAACATACAATCGTGTTTCTCTGAATATTCTAGATATCAATACAAATAATCTGCAACACACTAAATTCTCAGCAATGAGTTACCTTAAAATTCTGAGTGCATAATAAATATTCGTGTTCGCCAATATACGGGAAAGGCCGAGTGATGGTCTGTGTATCCGAATCGGACAATAGGCACGAGCCGTCACCTGGTCGGCAAACTCGCACAGGATGTTTTCAGGCTTGAGATCTCGGTGAGCGATTCCTATAAAAATATGTCACATATTAGTAAACAGAACATTTGGGTCAAACCATGAAACATTATTCGTAGAATTATTACCAATTCGATGAATCGTAATCACAATTTTTTTTTTAATGTCTTCTCCATTGTGGAAAACATAGCGCCTCCGATGACTGTAGGGATTAGACAATCCAATTAAAATACAAATAAATACAAAGAATAAATTATTACATGTAATTTTAAGCGTGTATCACGAGAATAAAGGTCCGTGTTAATCGACGAACCAATGTGGCATGACATGCTTCATATCTATGCAAGAATCTTGCATGACAGAGTGTTTAAAAAAAAAAGCCTGTAGGCTATCTGAATTGCATTTCGTGTGACCGACCTTTGTTGTGCAGGAAGTGAAGGGCGCTCGCGATATCTCGCACAACCCGGCTGGCTTCCTTCTCGTTGAAATGCTTCCGCATCTGGATGTGAGTCAGGATTGAACCTGCGGAAAAGCCACACAAATAATAAATGCTGTAAATGGTGATAACGAGAAGCCCCATCGTACAAGACGACGAGAAAATCCATCATAACAGCAAAAAAGCCGTAGAATTGTATTGGAGCGAGTGTTCATTTGTCGGCAATATTCGTGATGAAAACATTCACCATTGAAGTGATTTAAATTTTAGTCGGCGATGACTACGAGCGGAGGAAAATCAGAGCGTGAAGATGACTCTGAATGCCCACCCCTAAGACCGACCTAAGCATGATTGACTAGGTCGAGATGAAATTAACTCGTCCGCATAAAGATGCAGACTAATATAGAGCAGTATTATTGGAGGTAGCAGCGCACCGAGGAAAACCAACATATATAAAGTTTTTTTACAGAATGCACTCTGGCTCAACTGATAATACTAGCCAGGGAGGGTGGGTGGGGGGAGGGGATTGTGTGCCCTACTCACACCAACATTTAATAACTACGAGTGAAATATAATTTAGACGGCTTTAGTCAGAATCATAATTTATCCTTTATTTATCCTGGAGGAATCCGATGAGCTAGGAAGCTATTTTTCGCACATGTTCAGTATGGGCGGGTCAGCAAGTTACATCAACTTGACTAAGATAATTACTTAATGCGAAGACTTCATTAACATTCCACAAGGTGTTGTTGACTAGATGAAGCCTCAACCAAAACAATAATATCTAAATGAGCACCGATTTCACCATGGCTGGAGTCCACTTACAAATGTAATTCCGATTAAAATGTAGAACATCTAAATGCAACTGCATTTCAAGATTGCACAGAAAAAGGGTGCACACATATCAGGGAGATCAGCAGCGATAAACACTTTTAAATATGGTCAGAATTCTACAGTGCTTTGGATAGATGTATGAACTTTATTTATAACCTCGTTATAAATAATGGAAATCTATCTTGATGCTGGAGATATCGCGAGTGACTCCTAGATCCGGTCATTGACTGCAATTAGGTTTTATCCACCAATACATTTACACTGCCACGAAACGTTGAATATTCTTCCCAAAATCAAAATGGAAACCCACTTTTTTTTGGCGAATGGATACACGGAGGCAAGGTTTACCCAACATAGACCAACATCTTGTGGTGAGATAATTCTCCGTAAAAAATCACGCGTGCCAAATCCGTTTCTAGACGCCAGTTATCTGATAATGACTTTGCATCCACATGAGTCACGTCTGGTGCATGTGCACTGCATCAACACAGTGGGGATAGTCAGTGTTTTGCAACAATACAATTTGGTTTCTTACCTCCATGCATCTTCTCAAACACCAAGTAGAATGCTTTCTCATCCTCAAAGAACTCAACCAGCTCTAAGATGTTCCTGGAATAAATGTAAAAAAGAAAACAGAAGCACCGATGTCATTTAACGTAGGCAATTGCCACCCTCACATACAATTAACCGAAAAATTACGTTACAGATTATAAATCGCCTGCATTTGAAAATCAACAGGAGTTGAAAACATGAAGTTGACCTCACTGAAAGATGCACAAGACACCATCAGCGCTGAGGCCAGCTGCATGCAATACAATGCAGAAGGGCCAATTGACTTGTAATCCAATTCTACAACAAAAATGTAGTGGTGCGCACAATTTGCACAAGGAATTCACAGTGTACTTGTGTCCACAAGTCCACCGTGCACACTTATTGAAGGTGATTGGGGCCATGACGTGGCACGTTCGGAGCGCATTCGCCGTTTGTTGCAGACGTTTACGGTTCTAACCCGGCAGGCCGCCCTGGTTAACACTGCGGGCGCATTAACAATAAGTACTACAACACCGTCCGCCTCACAGTGGGGGCGTTAAAGATAACGTAATGTCATTTGTAAGGAGGCAATTGTGTAATGGCGTCACGGTCCAAATATGAGAAATCAGTGACAAATTCACTGTTTTGGGAAACAAACCATCGCCCCTTGCTGCGAAACATAACAGGACTCTCCTGACAATGGACTCGGCGAGGCTTTCCTGAGTAAACAACAACAATAACACGAACAACAACAATAATAATTCAGCAGTCACCTACCTATGGCCTTGGCACTGGTAGAGCATTTCCACCTCGCGGAAAACTCGATCCCGCCTCTGTCCTTGACACTTCTCTATGATCTGGACCACAACATCGACATCGAAAGCAATGAATGCAACGGCGGGCACCCAACATTTTTGTGCGTGTGTTCATTCAATACATATAACATTTCTGCAACACTATTACCAGTCGTGATGATAACAACGTATCAGAAACGCGGACATTGATGAAGATGATTAACGAAAAGCTGAGGAGTGCCTTGTGAAGAAGCTTGGTGAGGAGGCATGCTTGGGATTACACAAAGAAGAACAGGGACGCATGTGTAGTGGGTTAAAACTTGGAGGCAGCACTATTTATTAACGCATAACAACCAGGATGGTGACCACCGTTCCTAATCTCACTAACACTCGGGGAGTACGACACAGTGTGACCAGGGCAGGTGACGGGCTGCCTGGTCACAAACGATGATCGGAGACTCAAGGGACCACTGATGGCATCTTCACCCCAGGGTTGAACAGCCCAGCTCCCTGTTCACACCCCGCTTATAATTGCTGCGGCGTGGCCGGCTCCGCCCCAAGCCACGCCCCCTTTCTCGATCCTTCGAGAAAGTCCGGGCCCCCAACCACGTGACCCCCAAGCTCCCCCCTGGGGACCCAAGCCCCCCTTTATTGGGTCACGTGTCCTGTTGGGTTCACGCAGAGCGTCACGGCCTGACACGACACCCGTGACACCCGCCTACAGCGACCATACCGAGCCAACACAGTATTGACGTCGTATGTCACTACACGTGAATGATAAAAACTTTGGCACATTCTCGAAAACATTTTATACTGTTAGGAAAAGCAAGTGGGCTTGGGCAGGACAAAGTGACGAGAAGAGATGATGGCCGGTGGGCGAGAGTAACGATGGAGTGGCAGCCGAGGCAGATGAAGCAAACATTTACATGCGCTACATTTATATTGTTATTACATTTGTAAGTGGACCCCAGTTATGGTGAAATCGGTGCTCATTTAGTTATAATTGTTTGATTGATGCTTGATCTAGTCAACAACACTTGGTGGAATGTTAATGAAGTGTTAACATACAGATATAATTGAGTAATTATCTTAGTCAAGTTGATGTAATTCACGGACCCGCCCCTACTGGGCATTTGTAAAAAAGAGCTTCCTAGCTCATCGGATTCCTCCAGAATAACTAAATAAACAACTGCCGAGATGGAGCGATGACATCAGCTCGTGTGCAGGTGGTACGTGGATTGTTACAACTCAGGATGGCTTTGAGAAGCCTTCATTCAGCAGAGAATGTATCGTGTCTTAAGACAACGTTGTTCTTTTATCGAGTACCCAGCTATTTCACTAACTCACACCAGCTGCCAGTATCGTGATAAATGTTGAAAGGGTAAGTGCCATTATAGTAAACAGCATGAGGGGGTGGTTGGGATGTAGCGAGCGCAAATGTGATCCCAAGATCTCTGGATTTTGTTTATAAGAACCCCCATCTCATTCGATCAGAGATGGTGTTCTCTGCGTGTAAAATGTGAAGGTCCAGGGTCATGGGTGTGAGCAACAACTCTACGTGAGTACAAAAAGGAACGCTAGAGGAATCAAATAGTTAATGGAGGTTCTCCATGGGTGTTGTCTGGAAGTGCAGCTGGCACAGGAATTTGTGCAGCTGATTGGCACCCCTTTTAGCTGCCTCCTGAAAGGCAATAAAACATCACACCATCCTCGGCGGATGATAAACCTTTCTCGCCGATTGCTTTTCAAAAGGCCATTTGACAGCGTGCTGTAAAACGAATCCGACTCGCACTTTGCGAGCAATCGGCTCCCTCTGCAACCAGCCTCATCTGTAAGTTGGTGAAATTAATGAGTGGCACGCAAAGAAGGAAATCACGCCCTGGATACCTACCACGGAGATATAGCTATTAAATTAGCTCGTGAGTAAGAGTTTAGTGAATTGTTGCATGGCCAGACTGTTAGAAATGGCGAAGACTTGGATAGGCATTCATCCAGCAGTGGATGGATCATTGCTGGTGTTGATGATAATGATGATTAAGTTATGGTAGAAGACAACAGTGTCAAACCTTGGCGGCAAACTCCTTGCCATTGAGAAGGGACACGCAGCACTCCACACGCGCATATGACCCTTGGCCCAGGACCTCTCCCGTCACATGGTACACATCTGTGGATGGAGAAAGGTCACACGCCAGGCCCAGCGGACATCATCAATCCTCCCCGAAGCCAGCAGCAGTTTGCACACAAGCAGCAATTGTCAACATTCGCAGCACCACTGGGCAGTTTTGCAATTAGAGCAAACTTTAAATGTTTGCAAATGTGTGGAGTTCCTTGTTTTCATGCTTAATTCCACAGTTAAATCTCAAAATGAATCACATTTTATTTAATATACTTATTTACATGTCTTTAAAATATACATTTCTCACACTGTGCAGTATATGGAAATTACTTAATCCACCCGAATGTGGAGGGTGCTATTTGCAAATAATGGGGCAAATATGTCTAGCTAAATGTGATGTGTAGCTGAGAGGAATGGGGTGGCTGGGTGGCTTATAGGTCAGAGCACCATAGCGTTACTGCTAAGATTCTGGGCTGGAAGCAGGGCAGCTACACCATGGTTCATCTGTGTTCTTAAGTAAAGACAATTTGTGATCTCAGCTCAGTTATCCAATGACTTCAAAAAAATCCATCGGATTAAATTTGGTTTTGCGATTGATTTGACCAACCTACTTTACGAAGGGAAAAAAGGTCACTTGAAGAATTTGTGTCGATGTCTCTTACACGGGCTGTTCCCTGACACACTGGGATTGCTGCTGTGAGATTTCCGATTTGTTACGTGAAAAAAAATAGCGAGGGCACAATTGGAAGAAATTGTTTAAAGGGGCCGTTCCAGAGCCCTGCTGCTTTTACATCGCAGTAAAGAAATTCTACCGAGGTCTGGCTACTGCTGTGCAAGAGCGCAGAAGCGTGGTCACCACATCTACGCCTCTATATAAGGAACGAAACAGTTAGACTTCTCCACAAATCTGGTTGTCGCCTGATGAAGCTAGTTGTAATTACTGGCGAAACGTCGTACTCAGATTGTAAATGCTGTGGCTTGGCTCTCCAACACACCGGTGTGCTGTACTAGTGAAGAATTGCCCATGTTCTGTTAACGTGACAACACTTACTAGTTGGCTGTATCGGGTGGTGGCAGGTTTTAACAACACATTTATATATTTACACGATCCAACCCAAAAAAACTCTATTATAGAGTAGATTAGTAGTTGGAAGGGAAGGTTGGTGGTAATTAGGTAAAGGACCTGCATGGTAAAGGTGGTATGGGTTGGTGGTTAGTGGGGGACAGGTCGTGGTGACCGGGTGTGTTGCTGACACGGTGCGTTGCTGACACATTGGTCTCGGTTGGCCTCCCTCGGCCCCATCCACGTGTTTCCGAGGGTCTCTGCTGATGCTTGTATTTTCGGTGGCTGTTGTGACCTGCTGTGCGTATGTTGATCGCCAATTTCCACTGCTTGTAACAGTCTTTATTAGTTGTTGCCCTGGTGATGTATTGCTGTTATGTTGCGTAAGCTGCTTTAAAACGAGCGCAATAAATGATACGCCGTATCTTCGAGAGAAAAAAAGGATTCAGAAAATCAAGGTAATCGGATAGATGAATGTGTAGTTAATAGGCCATTCCAAAGATTAATTTGAGTCACTTGTAAGAGGAGGATAAGCAGATTACAGAGAAGACGAGTTTCACTGGAATATTATAAAATGCAAGAGCCTAGCGTTCCGCATCCTCCTATCCATATCACCCGGAATTCAAACGATAAATAACTTTCCCATAACGAGTCAACATATAAAGCGTGCAACTGGTAACGGCAATCATTGGCCAATGAATACAACAACGGCAGCTGTGAAGCAATAACTCCGACTCACCTGAAAAGCTGTCTTTACGCGCCTCCTTGAAATGCGACGACCTTTTCTTTTTGCGGCGCTTCTTTGAGTCCGTCATTTCAGCAGAATTTTCCATTTGCGCTTCTGCAGAAACGTTCCCAGCAGGGACAAAAAAAAAACCCAAGACGGCAAAAAACCTCCGTTGTGTAAACGCAATACGAGAATCTCTTTAAAGCACCCAGCTGAGCTCATGTGTTTGGCCTCAGCGGCATAGGAGCAAAAGTCCTGCAGTGCGGTACAGTCGTCGTTTCCTCAAGAGTGCAGGGTTGAATGTTTCGCCGCCAAATTGTCTCCGACATAGCTGGGAGGCATTTATGCCGCGTGTAAAGTCAGCTTTTTGCGAATGCGTTGACAAAACACTTCAAGGGAATTCAAATAATGCCGACTGTAACATTTGTATTGTTAACCAATTATTATTGACAGACTATTGTCCATTGCTGGTCTCCCCGTCGGGTCAGCGCATGTTGATGAAAGGGGACCAGGACTGGTTCAAATATCACTCGCCACTGATGCCAACCGTCGGCCAGGAATCAAATTTAGATCGCCGAGTTTGCAGTGCTATGCACTAATCATTACACCATTGCTACAAGCCCAGTTTACCGATAATTCCTCAGAAGTATAGCGATTCTAAAAGAGCCTCTTTCCTTCTCACAGTCAACTATACTTGCTTGGTGTTTAACAAGACTACTATTTCATATCCATCTACTGGTGCAGCATCTAAGAAGAGCACTGCTCCATAGAGGAATGCCTGCCAGCAGGAAGCCTGGGTGTTAACTCATTAACCACAAACAAGGAACAGCATAGCAGTTGTGTAACTCATCAAGGAATTTACAATAGATAATTAATATTACCACACACTGGAAATAATTACATGTTTCGATAATATCCAGTGTAGGTGTAATCATTTATGCCCGCCAAGTGATTAGATTAAATTGTGCCATTCAGGGTAAACAAATCGACTGAGTAATCAATATTGTTGCCCAATGTGCTGAATTGTATTGGCTCTAGGGGTCACACTAATGAGATGCATGTAACATGAGTCTCGAAAAACTGGTTCATGCGCACAGCATGTGTCATGAGCTTCGGAATAAAGGATAAGCCGATGACTAAAAGCATCGTTGTATTTTTGTTAACCAGAACATTATTGTTTACAACCTTTTGTGAAGGCAGAGCTTGATGAAGGCCTGCCAACAATGTGTCAGTCATGGAGGTTGTGTGACATTACTTCACAACGCAGGTCAGCACAGTTTGCCGAGTTTTAGGCCCACGACTGGCTCAGAAATAATTTGCCACCGATGGCAGCAATGACCCGTAATACAATGCAGGTCACCGGATATGTAGTGCAGCATTGTGCTACCCGCAGTACCACCGCTCCACCCCGATTACCATACATCCATGCAAAAATATATATATTATCATCTAGGTATCATCATTGAAACACAAATAACATTGCTGTTTGTCCAGATGGCATCGTGATCCTTTGCAGAAGAAATCAAACATCGCACCCCTCCCGAAAAAATAATGGAACACTCCAAAGATAACAATCTACATCTGTCGTACTGCAATGCAACTCGGCAACTATGAATGTGTTTGCTATTTATCCTGGGCATGTGCCATATGTGAAGTGAAATCATCCATCTTTAAACAAACACTTTCATTCTGTATGAACTATTCATGTAAGCCAATGTGGCTAGTTTCTTATTATAAATATTCATGCAATTTTCTCTTGAATCCATTATGTCTTGTCATCAACATGTCAAGCGGTCAGCCTTTTTTTTTGGGGGGGGGTGTGTGTGGGGGAAGTCCATAATTGCCACAGTAACACAGTAAATCCTACATTTTCCCCATAAAAGACACATTCCTGAACTCCCACGTTGTGTCTGGTGTCAAGTGGAGCGCGCTGATGTCCTGATCAGCCAGGTGCTAGGAAGGGTCGTCGGGGGGAATGACAAGGCCTCGTACCAAGTCCAGCGTGAATGGTTTCCGACCCCTCCAGTGGTCCCAGATCCCTTGGCCCCAGCATGGAGGACTTGAGCCCATTGGCCTTGGGGATCTGAATCTACATGGGGAACACAATTTAAGAGATGTCACGCATTGATCGTGAGACACTTTACAACCATATGTACGTCTGCAAAAGTAGTTGATAAGTATGATGGAAGCCGACAGGTACCTCTTAGAGGAATGTGTTTGCATGGATTGTGAATCTTTTTTCCTCTAGATTTTTAGTACTCAAGTTATGGGCAATGCTCAATTTGGCTTATTTTCAATAGGGTAGTTCCATATAACAAACCTTTTATATTACTGGTACATATGGAATAATCTTCACGAGAGTTAGTGTTCCCGCCCCTTTACGAAGGGATGGACAAAGAGCACTAACGCATATAACATTTTGAAAGTGCTAACAAAGACCAAAGTGGTTATGAGCCGATACCCATCCTTTAATATGGTCCAATTTCAAATGCACATCTGACCATACTGCGTGTTGTCGTGTCAGCTAGATGCATCAATATATTTATTTATAACCAAATCAGAGCCCAATGAGACCGTAATTATCTGTTCAAGGGAGACCTGGATAAACACATCATTGAGCAAAACAACTTCACTGAAAATGCAAACCAAATATTTAATTTCGGATGGACAAATCAAATATTTACCGAAATATTGTGCTTCATTCCAGATGTTAACAAAATATTAAAGGAAAATGGGGGCAGGGGGAAGGGGATAGACTAAAATATAATTCAAACGAAGCATAATTCACTCATGAAGTGTAAACCTTTTCCAAAAGTATGTCCAAGTGATTTGAATGAAACTAATCTGCAACATTTTTTCTTTTTAAAGCTTTCGTGACTCGCAGGGATTTCATCTTCTTGGTTCTTTCGGTAAAGTCACGTAGAAGGG
This sequence comes from Entosphenus tridentatus, assembly GCA_014621495.2. Taxonomy (NCBI): domain Eukaryota; kingdom Metazoa; phylum Chordata; class Hyperoartia; order Petromyzontiformes; family Petromyzontidae; genus Entosphenus; species Entosphenus tridentatus. The sequence goes on along the minus strand of CM025619.2, from coordinate 11,330,280 downwards.
AGATAATAAAATAATAAAAATAAAACATAATAAAATAATACAATTCTCACGACGTTTCGGCCACAACGCAAGCAGCCGTCCTCAGGTGAAGAACAGGTCTGTCGGAAAGACAGCGTCTGAATGAACACCACCAAGCTTGGCAGCCTATATTTAAGCTGCACGGGCATAATATGACTTTGAGACCCCCCCTCCTACGCATTCCAGTTGTGACTAATCCCATATCTGCATTTCCATAAATATGCTAAATTCATCTGTTGATATGCAAATTCATTTGTCAAAGCGCTCTTCCTCCCCTAACCCAGCTTAAATATAGGCTGCCAAGCTTGGTGGTGTTCATTCAGACGCTGTCTTTCCGACAGACCTGTTCTTCACCTGACGACGGCTGCTTGCGTTGTGACGAAACGTCGTGAGAATTGTATTATTTTCTTTTTTATTTTCTTATCTCCCTTCTACGTGACTTTACCGAAAGAACGAATCAGCAACAGCCGTATTGCCTCCACAGCTGGAGTGGAGGGCCCGGTGCCACGCGTAAACCCGACCGTGATGACGACGACGACGGCAAATTTAGCAGCAGCAGCTGACAAGACACCAACACCGCTTCTGTTCCCAGCTGGGGGCTTGTCACCATTAAGTGTGTCAAATTAATGCGCCCCCCCGACCCCCAAATACATTCCAGAGCCATGGCTTAATGCAGAAGTAACAGACCAAGTTACCGTAATCTCTTTACACCAATGCTCAGGGGGGGGGGGGTCATTAAGGGGCTCAGTTGTGAATACAATTAATGACCTTTTTAAACACTTTGCAACGAGGTTAATACGTTCACGCATCGGCTCTATCCATCCGTCAGTTTGTTTAGTAACAGGGGAGGGCATAAGTCTTGCACGGATGATCCAATGTGGTTTATGCTTTAGTGCGTATATAGAGTTGTGTGGCTATTCGGGACTTGACCGACAGAAAGTGGCCAAATTGATTAAAATGTTTCGTGGGATGTACCCGTCTCCAAGCCACTTATCCAAGCCTCATGTTGCCACGTTCGAAAATACTGCTGACTTCACTGAAAGAACCAAGAATATACTGCTTCCTGTTTAACACGTAGCAGCAGCAGGAGGAGGCTTTCGCGAGCAATATCATCCGTAAGGTTTTTTTTTTGGGTTAGATCGCGTATGTGTGTATCGTTGAACCTGCCACCACCCGTCACAGCCAATTAGTATCGGGGTTGTCACGTAAACGGAACACGTGCGTAATCAGAACACGCGTGTAAACAGAACACGCGTGTGAACAGAACGGAACGATTAAATGAGTTCGTCGTTTAAGACGCTGCGTGAACTGTTGCACAACCGATAAGAGAGGACGGATCAATGACAATGACGCCGTCATCCAGCAGTGGATACATCACGGCCGATCGTTACGCGTGCGTATGTACCGTGAACAGATTATGATGCGCGATTAGACAAAAGGCTCGTTGATACAGATCACATCTACAATAGATGCAATGCGTATTGATGTAGTAACATTGTACAATTATAACACGGCACACATTA
>CM025619.2:11290421-11328339 GCA_014621495.2 Entosphenus tridentatus | reverse complement strand
CAGCTCCACGTAGTTTTCGACCTTGTTTGCCCAGGAAGCCACGAACCACTGCGACAAAGCTGTTCCAAGCCACTTTCTCCTTACTAGTGGAGCTTCTTCGGGAATTCATTGCACTCCAGGATCTTCTTTATCTGTGGTCCGACGAAGACACCTGCTTTGACCTTTGTCTCAGACAGCTTAGCGAAGAAGTCTTGAAGGTACTTGAAGGCTGCCGACTCCTTATCTACAGCTCTGACAAATTGTTTCATAAGGCCCAATTTGATGTGCAGTGGTGGCATCAGCACCTTCCGGGGGTCCACCAGTCGCTTGCAAAAATCTTAAACCGATGCTGTCCCAAGCATGGTGAGTGCAGGAATAGACCTTTAAATGTTGAATCATTATGCTACGTTTTCTGTCTTATCCATTGTTTTTCGACGAGGGATTGGTGGACATAACATCGCGTGACATTATATTAAGCTACAAGGTACAAGATTTGGCTGGGAGAGTCCCGATGTCAGAAAGGCTGTCCCGGTGTTCTATATCTTTTGCAAAAGATGGGATTATATCCAGATTTATAATCAGTTACTTTTAGGTCAAATCGTGTAGGTACGGTGTATCACCGTTCAGCTATCACGTGGGAAAATATATCAATTGATTTGTTTTTTTCAGCAAACCGGAATGTTGAAAAGAAAGCAAAATGTACACGTTTACGTTTCGCTAAAGAATACACCCAGCATCATCCTGGTTTAACATTATTTTTCTGGCTCTTGGCTCGTGTCTTCAAAGAGTGAGGTTGGCAGATTAGTAGGTGGGGCCTATGAAAAGCAGAGCCAGTGCCAAACACGTGAGTCGGCCACTCAGTATCGACAGGGCTTGTGGTTGAATGGGCGTGGTTATTACCGAGTACTGTAGGAGCGCTTGACAGAGGGGATGAACTATGTGTCCCCAGTTGAGCCTGCCAGAAATGTGGTAGTTTTTTAAAATTAAATAGCAGTTCCACGAGTACTGCCCATTGTTTTTCGAACCCATTCCTACAAAGTGTTGATTAATAGTTATCCATATTCTTGGTTCTTTCGGTAAAGTCACGTAGAAAGAAAAGAAAATAAAGATTTATTTTATTTTAAAATAAATATTTATTAAAAAACAACATTTTATTTTTAAATAAATATTCATTTTTATTAAAATAAAATAAAAATTTATATCTACGTGACTTTACCGAAAGAACCAAGAATATGAATTCCTGCAGTCACGAAAGTTTTAAGTCAAAATTTAGTAGTTACCCCCTAGCACGTGCAATGTTGCCTCTGTTCACACCAATTTCTGCCACCACCAAAAAACTGGCCCAGCATCCTCACAGCCTTGAGGGCCCTTACCCGCTCATCCAGCAGTGGATTGGACAAACGGGCAGCATAAGTGCACGTGGGCATAACTGTCGTCCCACGTGGGCGGGTGAGGCGCGCGCGTGCCTTTACACGCAATCCCGGTGGATCGTACCATTCGTCAGCTTAGGGCGGGGGGGGAGTGTGTTCAGTCGTGGTTTAGAGGTGGAGCAGTAGCGAAGGGGGCGTGGCTTGTCCCTATATACATGACTGGGAGGGGGCGGGGCCAGAGGGGCGCGTTCGTGTGACGATACAGAAGCGGCGAGGCTGTCGGACCGTACCACTTTGCTAAATAGTGGGGAGAGCCGGGAGACGCGGCCACACAGCCGACGGTAACATGGAGGCGTCGGACGACGGTCTGAGAAAGCGCAGAGCCGGGGCCGATGGAGCGGCCGTGCGGGAGGGAGCCGAGGCGATGGGCTCGGCACGACGGAACGACGGCGGGAGACGTGGTGCCGGCTCGTCGGAGCTGCTGCTGTGGCTGCTGTTCGCCTACACGGCGCTGCTGTTGCTCACCGTGCATCGCTCCTTGCTGCATCTCCCCGTGCCCCTCGACGAGGCGAACGCGCAGCCCGGGCAGTTCGTGGCCGAGAGGGCGAGGTGAGGGTGAGGGGGTGAGGGGTTGGATGAGATGAATGATGAAGGAAGTGTGGGGGTGTTGAGGGGTCTGGTGAGTGGGTCTGGTGAGTTGAGGGTGTAAAAGGTGAGTGTTGAGGTGTGGTGAGTTGAGGGCTAGGGTGAGCATGAGTGGGTTGTAGGGTGAGCATGAGTGGGTTATAGGGTGAGAAATGAAAGTGTGGGATGGATGAGGTGAGGGGAGTGGGGTCGGGTGAGGGATGACGAGAAGCCGGTTGGGATTCGATGAGGTGGTGATAGTTTTGGGTGGTGGGGGTGAGGTATTGGTGTAAGAGGTTCGATTGGATGAGGTGAGTGGTGGAATGAGCTGAGATGAAGAGTGGTGAGGGGCTCAGATGGGGCGAGGTGAGGAGTGTTAGTAGGGGTTAGGATTGAGTTGTTCGGGCTTTGGTTCTGGTGAGGATTAAGAAGTAACGGTGGCGATGAGGTGGGGGTGATGGGTGTGTGAAGCGAGGCGTTTGGAGTGTTTTGAAAGAGAGATTAGGCGATTAGACACCGGGTACAGAGTCCCTCATCCTGGGCTGGTTTGGGGTTATGCAATTGTAAAGGGGATCGAATGGGTCACCTTGCTGATGTTTGACCCCCCCAGCAGTCGAGAAAAGAACGGGGTCACTAGGGCATGGTCCATGCATTGATTTGCAATACAGTTGTGAGGGGCATGTGTTGATTGCCAGGGCAGTGGAGTAGTAAAAAGGTCACATTGTCTTAGCCAAGCCATGGTTTGGCTGAAGTTGTAGCACAGCGCAGTGTTTGAATAACCACGACATTTGCGTTGAAGATTAACGGTAATTTTGTAAGCCAAAGGATCAAATTAGTTGGAGAGTATGAGATGGGTAAGATTAATGAAATAACCTCGTATGGATGTGCAAGGTGCATTGTTATTTTGCAGGACCATGTGAGATTACAACGGACTGGGGAAACCTTTATCCTTCGGTGGTATTATTTATGGCGAATGTTGATAAAATAGAAGGGCATGGATTGAATTAAGTTGTTCGGGCGTATGTCTAGTAACCAGGCCAAGTGGGGTAATGGCAGCGTGTGAATGGAGTTTTGTGGACACGGTATAATTGTAAAAGCATGGTCTGAATATAAGGGCAGTGTCTTTTTTTCAGATGGAAAATTGTCTGAATTAAGTTGGAAGAAGATAGGCTGAACGAAAGTTGTGCAATGGAATTTAGGCTTGGTCAGGGTGGGTGGTGGGACAGCAGGCAGGGAGGGCAGCTATTCTGAGCCTCGTGCAGAGGGCAGAGGCTGCTTTGTGTGCAGGGTTTGCTAAATTCCGGGGGATTGGATAGCTTAACAATACAGAGCAGAGCAGTCATTGGTGACAGACACCTTGCAAAGAACAACATGTTTTAAATACAGTGCATGCAGAAATACTTGCCGAGCACAGATGAATTGTTAAAAGGGCTAAGATAATTCGACAGTAACCTTTGTTACTGTCGAATTGACTGGGGCTGTGATACGAGTGTTTTTAAGGATAACGCTCAAAGATCAAACTGTTTGCAGTGTATACGTCACAAATATCATGTACCAGTGTTGCCATGTGTTTTGTAAGGTTTGTTTATATAATTAGCATGTGGTTGTTTCATACCCATTGTCTGCTCTTCAACAAAGCAACAGTGTCAAAGACAAATATTCTCAATTCCTTAAATATTTTCATTTGCAGTAGATGCTGGGTATATGTAGCATTATATTGCCATTTCCCATATTAACTGCTCTTCCATGCTGGCACACCCATATTGTTGAAACCACATCTGGCATCAAAAACACATTTGCATTTATCGCAATGACCAGGCCTTAAAAACACAACGTGGCAATGATGGGCGTTTGATTGCGTTGCCGTAAATATCTCACTGTCAAATTCCTGCCGCTCTGATAACAGGAAGCACCTGGAATACATGACTGGTTTGGGGCCGCGTCCCACGGGCAGCGAGGCTGCCGAGGTCAAAACCGTAGCGTACATCCTGGCCCAAGTGGAGGCCATATCGCAGTCGCTGGAGGCCTCGGCATCCTCGTCACCGGCTGGCCGACGACCAGCTCACCGAATCCGCGTGGACTTGCAGCGCCCCTCCGGCTCGTTCAACCTTGACTTTCTGGGAGGGTTCACGAGCGTCTATGCCAATGTCAGTAACGTCGTGGTGAGGCTGTCCCCGCGCCACCTGGGCGATGGTGATGGAGGCCACGGAGGAGGTGCCCGGCGCCATGCCCTCCTCGCCAACTGCCACTTCGACTCGGTACCCTTTGGCCCAGGTTTGTTTGTTACACTTTTTTTTGTTTGGCAGAGTGCAATTTTTTTTATCAAGTTCATTTATTAGGTATAGCCCTGCGAGCCATTCGGCTCTTGAATCGGGTGCAACCGCAACAAACAAAAAACAAAAACATGAACAAAAAACATCTTAAAGTGAATATGTGACTAAGTGCAAACAGAAAATCCAAGAAAAGACAGCAAAATATTGCAGAAAAAAACACCGTACACCAACGCTGATGATGAGAATGGGTGCAATGCCCTGCATGAAGTAATTTCCCTACTCCACAGAAAATGTGACGTATAAATGGTTATTACAGTGGCTGCATAGTTAATAGAGATGAAATAATATAGTTTATGACATTGATGTTAACAGGGATGTGGTGATGAACTACTTCCACATTTCGGTGAATTGTCACAATTTGGGATATTTTCTATACAAATCCTTTTTTGACTTTGTGGTACATTAGACGCAATCGTGGAAACAATGTACAGTATTTGAAATAGTCTATCTCTATGTCAGTTTCATGTTGTGTTATACAGCATAAAATACATGTTAATGGATAAAATGTTATGTTACAATCACTAACATACATTTAGAATTTATTCATATGTTGGTTTTATTGACGTTCTTGTTTAACAGGCAACGAACGCAATGTAAGACTAGAGTCGTAATTATTGTTTTGTGTGTGGGTACAGAATGTTATTTTCTTTTCACACCTTGATATCCTCTTGGTTCTATTCACGGGGGACGTTGTGTAATTTTTGTTTCCTGGTCCCAGTGTTCCTTTTTAAGTCACTTGGGAGGACATTGAGACTGAGAAAAATAAACCCATAGATCGGGGAACAAACGAAAAATTAGACATCAATTTTACAATGAAGATAGGTAAATGGGCTTGGGCTGGATACATCACCATATGGGATGACTGCCAATGGACAAGACTCGTCACGGAATGGCAGCCAAACGGAGAACGTCCAATAGGACTACTACCGTGTAGATGGAGCAATTAGATCAGTTCGTGTGTGGAAGTGTGATCAATGGTAGTAGCACTGGACTTTGAGGGATGGTGACAATGTGGCGAGGCCTTCATCCAGCAGTGGATAGAAAATGATTGATCATTATGAATTTACCTTAATCCACCCTGGTTCAGGAGGCACGAGGTTGTTTTTCTACTGTTTAAGCCGACCCATGCCACTGACATCACACACAATTAGCAAGCTGAGATGCATGTAGGTAACACGGTTACCCTGTGCCCTTGGTGTACTAATGTCACACAAATTACTTTGCTTAGCACTGAGCCAAATTCAGATGTCAGCGTATCTCAATTTGTTTCCGGTTCGGCACAGAAAAAATATCCAGTTGAATGCCACCCGAACTATGAGGGCCCCGTGCTGGTTTGACCCTGATATTCCACGTGAAATAATAGTATTTGATTCAAATCCTTCTCCACGGTGGGTGCTGTACAGGGGCGAGTGATGATGCGGTGAGCTGCGCGGTGATGCTGGAGGTGCTGCAGGTGCTGGCACAGCTGGAGACTCCACTCCTGCATGACATCATCTTCCTTTTCAATGGTGCCGAGGAGAACGTTCTTCAGGTCTGAGCAGGCTGCCCAATTACCGGTTTCAGATTTGCAGTTCTGTCTCGTTAGGGAACTAGCTTGGCAGGTGAATCCTCGGGAATTTTCTCTGAATATTTTAAAAAATGGATGGCTGCTTCCGGCTAAACTCGATGGTGCAGTTACTGACATTTACAGGCCCACTTCGGTATGTAACAGATACAGTATTACGCAACAAAGCTCTGTTATTTCCCTGCCATTCTATGTCAAAGGGTGTGCTGAGTAATGAATATTTGGTTTATGATTTGCTAAGTGTCTGACAAGGAACTTTGCCCAACACTGTGTCCACATGTGATAATTTCATCAGGGGGATGTGGTCAAATGAATAACATCAGTCTATCTCGGCCTAATGTGGAGGGAGGAATGTAGAATAGGTTTGGTGCCAGTGAACCAAATGGTGACCTCAGCTGCACACTTGATGTGACTTTTAAATTGATTGTTATTATTGCAGTGTGCTTGTTAAAATGTGCTGAAAAATATACTTGCTAAAACCGTGTGTGAAGAAAAAGTAAAATGCGTTTTCTCTCTTTCTTCTTTTGAGAGGCAATCGATGCTCATTGACTTCAAATGCACAAAAACATATTTCATGAAAAGCACAGTTGAGTAACAAAACATTGAGTGCCTCCTGTTGATGCTGCAGATGGAATACAGTTTGGATTTGTAACGCATTTTAATATAACCAAAGATGCCACGGTGTAATGGCTAGCAGTCTAGAAGTTAACGATTCAATCTCCTTGCTCGGCAGTTTAAACAATGAACGATTTTTTTTATGAATCCTCCCGCCTCCGTTCACCCAGCAGTATATATGGGTGCACTACACTTAGTCAATCGTCGGCCTGCGTGTCGTAGGATAGTGTGTGGGTACTTCCATTTCCTCCAAGATATCTGGCCAGTGAGGAAGAGTAGGCCAAAAAATATCTAGTAGGACTCTCCAAAGCTCCTACTAATGGAGACACTTTCGTAAGCAGTAGCGTGCACCTTTACCTTAAATATCACCGCATCTGAAGAAGATTCAAGAAAAAGAGGGGCATGTGTTTATTGACACATTGAGCGAAAGATAATAATAATTAATTTAGTCTATGGGATGAAACTAAATTGGTATGAAATGCAATAGGTATTTAATTTTAAGTGTGTATATAGTGCGTGTGTTGCAAGTTGTAAACGAATGATGCAAACCTTCATCACTAACCCTTCAACTGTCATGGTGTGCAGGCAAGTCACGGATTCATCACCAAGCACCCGTGGGCATCTCTTGTCCGTGCTTTTATAAACCTGGAAGCAGCAGGAGTGGGTGGCAAGGAGCTCGTCTTTCAGACCGGTATGATTAAACCCTCTGTAATCTCTCCTTCAGGAGTAAGCTTAGATTGTACATCATTTTGAACCGGTTGATGGCCAAGATAATATTTTAAATAATTTTATGGACAGTATGTTGATATCAAATAAGGACGCGAGAGTGTATGGAAGATGACACTGGTGTTACAGTTGAGGTAATTTCATAGGCATGTAACCATACACCAATCCCCCCCATACTTGGATGAATTGTCATGTTTCGGGGTCAAAGTTTTGCTTTCTTTTATTTGTTCTATCTCATATTCTTGGTTTTTACTGAAAGAACCAAGAATATGAATCCCTGCAGTCACGAAAGCTTTAAATCAAAATTGTTCTATCTCATTCGTACTATGTATTTCACTCCATTACTTTACATGCAACATGGCATATATTATGTTGTTTGTAACAAGAATGGTAAATAATCTATTATTTCGCACATTAAGTTTCTTGTTATTATTGAATCAGTCAATCATTACGTGCCTATGTCCAGATTAACCTGAATTTGTCTGATCGCATCAGATCTCAGAAGCTAAGGAGGCTTGAGTCTTGTTTATTTTTAGATTGACTTACCACTGACACATGTACCAGGCATTGTAGGCATAGCAGTGGATTTAGTCTGAAGATAATTAAATAGATTGAATATATATTTGGTATGAAATGTCTCTGCGGAGATGTGTGTGTTAACCACTTGTATGCATGGGTTTGCTGCAGGCACTGATATTCTCCCATTGTCATACGGTCTTAAAAACAGTCTTCCAAACTTCCCAATGCACGACCCAACTGAAAAATAGTCTTTAACTTGCTAAGGCTTTCCTGGGTGATGAAATTACATTGTTATAAAAATATCAATAATTTACATCTCTTTTTTTTTCGATTTAAAGCTTTCGTGACTGCAGGGATTTATCTTCTTGGTTCTTTCGGTAAAGTCATGTAGAAGGGAAATAATAAAATAATATAAATAAAACTTAATAAAATACAATTCTCACGACAGGTCTGTCGGGTAAGACAGGTCCGACAGACCTGTTCTTCACCTGAGGACGGCTGCTTGCGTTGTGGCCGAAACGTCGTGAGAATTGTATTTTATTATGTTTTATTTTTATTATTTTATTATTTCCCTTCTACGTGACTTTACCGAAAGAACCAAGAAGAATTTACATCTGTTTTTTTTTTATGCGGTCATTGACATATATATTTTTTTATCTGCAGGTCCAGAGAACCCGTGGCTGGTGCAGGCGTACGTGCGCTCGGCACAACATCCCTTCGCCTCCATCATTGGGCAGGAGGTCTTCCAGAGCGGCATTATCCCATCTGACACAGACTTTCGAATCCTGCGCGATTTTGGAAACATTCCAGGTGCGAAGCTCCGTAGAACTGCGTGCGTCTTTCTTTGAGGTGTGCTCATATCTGGATTTTATTCTGTCTCGGTTTTAAAAGCTACCAAACAAAATGTAAATTTTTCATAGTAGTTTTCTTAAGTTTCTTAACTTAAGCAGGGGTGGGGAACCTTTTTTCTGCCAAGGGCCATTTTGATATTTATAACATCATTCGCAGGCCATACAAAATGATCAACTTAAAAATTAGACCGTTATATTTGGTCAAACATTTAATTCACTCACCCCTAATGTGATGGCTGGAACTGCATCTCTTTGGCGAGGCGTGTGATGATGTTTGCTGGTATTGATGATGTTCCTACTCGCAACTGCTTTTCCAGGTTTGCTCCTAGATTTATTGAATTTCGAGTCCCGCCTGTGGGTTTGCCTTGGCAGGGCCACACCAAATGATTTTGCGGGCCTTATACGGCCCGCGGGCCGGACGTTCCCCACCCCTGATATGAAGGTTGATTTAAATGTTTACATGCGTTAAAGGGCAAGTGCCATTTAAAATTGCTAGTTCAGGTACTTGGAATGTACTGCATTTGGTTTGAGCAGTCCATACCGAGGCATAGTTGGCATATGATCTAATTTAGATTGGCATTGAAAACAAGCCACGCTGGCTCACAAGATAATCGGAGTTTTGTAAGGCATGTTTCGTAAACATTCACAATGCCATGTTTGTGTAGTGTTGGCTTACGCAGCTAAGCTCGTCTCTCTTACGATACGCAATTAAGGACTGTATTGTATACTATGTTCACAGCAGTGTTGAACGCAATGCATTTTAACTTGGAAACTCTGCTTTTAGCAGTTTTACCATTAAAAAAAGGGAACTACTGTATGCGAATGCACACTAAGGCCATATGTGTACGTTTGATGTATGATCATGTCTAGGAATTGACCTCGCGTTCATTAAAGATGGCTACATTTATCACACGGAGTATGACTCGGCTGACCGGATACCGTCTGGAAGCATCCAGAGAGCAGGTTTTACATTGCACCCTTGAATCAAAAAAAGCACACACAAGATAACATGTAATGAGATCACTGATGTTAGCGTGCTGGATATGGGCCCTGGTGCATGAATGAAATGGGGGGCCCCCCTGTTTGATTTCCCACTTCTTTATAGGCCGGCCCATGAGCCTCAGTGCAGTTGCAGTGTCGGCACACTCGATAGCTATGCTACTGAACGAGATCCTGCCTGTATTTCAGTGCTTGATTAACTTCTTGAGCATTCTGTATGTGGCAGAATGATTTAGGTAATCGTCACCATTAATAATGAATGTGTTCGGAGACATTCAAAAAATCACTGTAATGACGACACTCGTACGCTCTAACAGAAATATCAAGAGGATAAAAAACTGGATTTGAAGTTATTCACAAATTAACATGTAATTTGCAACCTTAATCACGCTGCTGTAATCCATTATCTTAGTTGAAGATCATTGGCATTAACAGAGCAGATTGCCCTTTCTTGTGGATCATGTACTATACTGTATTCATGGCAGTCGGGTGTATTGCTTGTGGAAAAAACAGACCACACTTCAATGCGACAGGACAGGCAAAGCTCCATCAAAAATCTCGTCCTGTTCAACATCCACGCTACTGTGTTCTGCATAATGAACTTGCCTAGGCTAAGGTGAAATAAATACAAAGAACGTAGTGCTTTGCTCTGGGAAAGGGGGGTAGATAGAAGCCATTCCAAAGCATAGTGGAATGAGTGGTTTGCATTTTAGTACGGACCACAATCCTGTCACTGCTGTCAGTTGCGGTGAGATGAACTGCATAATACAGCAATGTTTGATTTAACAAGTTGCTTGCCTTGGAACAAGGCGATGTTACCCCGGGGAAGAACGGGCAGTGTGTCTTCAGAACTCTGCCAATGCTCGACAGTTGTGAAGTGTTCCCTGGTTGTTATTTGCGATTGCCGACATAATATTGTCATTTATGAAAGTCTCTCGAATATAATAAATCCTGTCGAGGCGGAGCGTACTGCAAATAAATGATGTCTAATTGTTACAATTAAATTACATTTATACGTGATTACCACTTCACATACTTAATTAACGTGTCATAAGTTACGAAGACGTAATTGGATATTTACAATTTAAGTCTTACTATATAATACTTAACAAAAATCACTAGGTACACTGTACAGTTTAATCTGTGTCACTTGCCATCAGCTTGAAGTCTCGGCTGATATTTTTGTAAATCCAAGAAACGGAGAAATTCTCACGGGCTTCAAAAATTTATTTTCTTTTTTTTATATATAAAATAAATCTAGAAACGAGAATGAGGGTAGAGAGAGTCCCGAGCAAAGCACATCGATGATGAGTGTGGTGTTTCAGAGGAAATATCCAATTCCACACAACCAATAAGTACATGTGGTCTATAGCTTTATAATTGCTTACGTCCACTGGACATTAATTGTAGTTACTGTATTACCAAGGTCAGGGATAGCATTTTACACCTGCTAGGCTTAATAAGTGCCGATAGAATTTCGTACACAAGATTATTATAGCTTTTCACCATCTACTGTAGCACGCAGACTAATTAGCATATGAACACTGTTCCCATCGGAGGTTTTTTTAGAAGTGTGATAATTTATTTTCCATAATCTTTCTGGCAGGAAGCTAAAGCATCTGGAAGAAAAAAAAATCGCACATACAAGGGGATAATTCTCACATGTCCACACAACCAAGTTTTGGAATCTACTTACTGTACTGCCATCTCTTGACAACTCCTCTGCCCAGTGGCTTTGGGAATTTCGCAAATCTATTTGATCCACCAAGCCTTTCCTCCAGAGTGCTGGATTACAGGCGTGCCTCGCCATGCATGGCTGCAGCAGCTCTAAAAAGGGATTACATTAATCTACTCGGAAGCATGTAACAATTTCTGGAGCATCGGCACTGTTGCTGAGGACTAGCAGAGTAACTGTTGTGTGTTTTCTGCAAAGAGATTTGGGTAAAAAAAAATGCGAGGTTTATTTCTATATATGGTATCTGCACTTTGTGAAATGCGATACACTGTATATGCTTTTTGAACTAATAATAAAAAACATTTCGGCATGTGTATTTAGTAAACAAGTATGGTTTTAGCCCTATGGAGTATGGCCAATAGGCTATACAAGTATATTTATCATTCCTAAAAAATAGACTTTGTAAAGGGCAGTTAGCAACGCATGTTTGGAATTGAAATGATTACAAATAAATATTTAGAACAGAGATGTAAATTGTTTAGCCTTATCTGATTTAGATAATGTCCTGTTGGCTTGCTATCCAAAGTGTTGACTTGAACGGGCACTTCTATTTGTCGAGGTGTTGTTTTCGTCCACGTTTTAGCCTTTTAAAATTAGGCGGACTTCCTGCACATTTATTTAGCATCTTGGTTGCACGCCGCTCTAATTTTTCAACGCACATTATTCTTAGTGTGACATTAACTAAAACGGAAATTGCATAAACCGATATATAATTTCAGAAATTATTACATTAACTAAAGTCATGCTCAGAAATTCCATGAACCAAAACGAACCTGGAAAAATCATCGGAAGCTTTGCTTTTGGCCAAACACAAGTATTGTTTGGTATACGAAACGAAACGTCATCATTGCCTCCAACCAACCGCTCGAAATGATCCCAATCTCTTTGTATTTTGTGAAACGAAGCAGGGTTGTGCCAAGTAAGTAATTAGATGGGTGACTACGAGGCCTCGCTAGTTGGTGTAGGCCCTGGGACTTCAAGTTTACCAGAAGATGTCTTGATCGCCTCCCTCCAGCCAAACACTCATCAATGGCATTAACCAAACATATCAAGGCAAAACTCCCCTGCAGCGAGGGTTTCATGGGTAAATGTCATTCGTCTATAATATGCAGTATATTTTAAGTTACAATACGTTCCATTTCCATAGTGAGCTTGTGACAATACTGTCTTGAATCATCTACATTAGAATTATTTTGATTAAAGTATAATTCTGGCACTGCACCTTAATGTTTAACGTGTACATTCATAGTTATTTTGTGCTGTCTTATTAACATCAACGTCCACTGTATAGCTCTGAAATGTGCTCAAGTTATACCTCGTGTTGTTTGACATTGTCAGACATTCCGCTCTCAGTTCCTGAAGAAGTTCCCAGCACATGGAGTTGAAACATCAGTGATATATAATGCTGAACAATTAAGCTATACAATTCTAGATTTGAAGTTTAAGCTATACAACCCAAACACAGATCTGAGAGCTAAACAGCACAAGTGCTTATCCCTACTTTGTGATGAAATGAAGGCCATGTCCCATATCGCAGGTGACAACATCTTGGGTCTGGTACGCTACCTGGCATCCTCATCTCTGCTGGCCGACTCCAGCGAGTACCGCCATGGGAAGATGGTATTCTTCGACGTGATCGGCCTGCAGGCCGTGGCGTACCCGGCTCGAGTGGGCATCCTCATAAATTATCTTCTGGCATCGCTGGCTGTCCTCTACCTGGCCAGTGCAGGTGCGTTTGCCCGCAGCGTGCCCGCATCGTGTGTTCTCAGACAACATCCATCGTGCCTCTTTTGTGATGTTTTAAACACATGTAATTGACGCAGTGTAAACACTCCCTAAATGTCATCGTGCTGTATTGTCCACAGCAAAGGCGACGTTATGTACAGTTCTCTGGCAATGACTGAAACATTCAGCTGCATGTTAGCACTTATTATTTAATTGTTTTTATCTTGTAATTTGTGCTGTTTAGATTTGCTTCATATATTTTGATTATAGAATTACTTACAACAGTTGCATCTTTATTTAATTATACCATTTGATAAGGAATGGTTTTCTTATAGTGAGAATAACCATATTTACACGATAAGATACATTTGTTAGGGGGAGAGAATACCCCGGCCGCTTCGGGGTGGATTTCCACACAGTTCTCTCATTGACATGCTAATTTCTCTGGTCCAGCAGACCCACCTCTCTCTCTGCCCCCCCTCTCTATTTAAAGCCACGACACAGAGGCATTGGGTCCTCTGTGTGTCTATGTTGTGTGTCTCGTTGTCTCTGTGTTGTCTCTCTCTGCATGTGTGTCTGTCTGTGTCTCCATGTCTGTGTTTTGTCTCTCAAATTTTGTTCTACCTGATGATGACTGCTTATGTTGCAATCGAAACGTCGTATTCTATTATTTAATTTATTTTCTTTTTACGTGACTTTACCGAAAGAACCAAAGAGTGATTATCATGTTCACGAAAACCCTAAAAATATTCCATAAATCTTTGTCCTCATAGAACTGTACTGTCTGCAACCCCTTCACTCTCTGTCATCCTCCCGCCGATTTGTTTCCACTGACTGAACAGGCCTGGCGTACCTGCGGGAGGTCTTGCGGGCAGTGGGCGTGCTGCTGGTGGCCTGGCTGGGCGCCGTGATCACCGTTGCTGGAGCCGCGCTGCTCATCACTCTGGTCGGCCGCTCAATGTCGTGGTACACGGAGAGAACGGTTCTCGTCGGCCTCTACGCCGCGCCCGCCCTCGCCGTCATTCTGCTCGTGCTCGTCCTGGCCAAGCGGCGGTATTGCGGCGTAAGTTGTCGTCTCGGGGTCTCGCGTCAGAGTTAGATGATCAGTTTTTTTATTTTCTTCAGCGGGAAGGGCTAATGCTCTTGGGTAGAGCAGATGGATGCACTGCACCACACGAGGGCACGGGAAGGCAGGGGGGTTTAAAACTTAATTGAGAAAATCTGAGTTGAATACTATTTCAAAAATGAAAATGGGGACGGCCCATGAAAGCAATTATGTGACTCTTGAGACAAACAATAGAATTGAACCCACCCCTATCCCACTCCCCCCTCCCTGCTTGAAATCTCCGTGGAGCCAAGTGGCTAACGGTAAAAAGTTCTAAATCTTACAATCTTATTGTTAAATTACTAACATGTACTTTTGACCGTTAAAATATCAGCCAATGCACTATAGGTGATATAATTTACAGCCCTTTGGCAATCTACTGTTCAATGAAGGCCTCACACCGTGTTGGTCATGGGGGTTCTGTGACCATACGTTACCACGCTGGGCATTGAGGGTTGGTGAAGCGAGCAGGGTAGCCAAGACCGATTGAGATGTCACTCGCCACGAATGGCAGCTGTGGCCAGGGATCGAACTCGGGTAGCCTTGTCCATCGTGCGGTGCGTTAACCACCGTGCCACCGTTTCTCCCCACCAATTTGCAATCGCCCAGTATAGGTGAGAGTTGGAAAATTTTAAAAATATGAAGTCATATGATGTTACAGGCTGCATGGTGTCTCATGGGCTACCCTCCCAGCATGGGGGCCTCCATACAGTAAATGCCATTTAACTCACCCCCTCCATAATAATAAAGTAGTGGCACCGCCCATTGCTCACAGGGCTGAGCCGTGGAGTGACGCACCTTTAGAGATAAGATTTTATTTACAACCCAATTTCTATCAAGATCCAATGCTGGCAGATAAGATAACCTCTTTCTTATTGTCAAATTCACAGCACAGGTCTCTTTGTACAGATTCCAAAAATACTTTTATAGTTATATATGTTTTTAGAGTAGTTCCCTAGGTTACAGGAATTTTTAAAAATAAATCTAACAGACATAAGCACGATAAAATTAATCTACACCGTTCTTTTGAAATTAAGACAGCTCCATATTGTTTATGCTTCAGTGGTTAATGATCATAAGTCTTCATATACAGTTCCAGACATGTAATTTAGGGCAATACCATGCAAGATATGGATAATAATGATGACCTTACATTGAATGTGAGCTGACACCCATATTTCTTGCGTACATGTTCATTGCCATGGTCACAACCCCCAGCGTTGATGTGCTTTGTCCAGAAATAGACACCACCATGTGAGATGCAAAAACTGGCTTCAGAATTTAATGAAACAAATAATGTAGTTCTGTTGGTCACAATAATGATTACCTCTTTTAGTATTGCAGTATTGGTATATTATTAGATTGAGATGTACAAACAGTTTTACAAAACCTGTTTCAAGATGTTTATTTTGTTTGGTAAAATGATTGTTTACGTCATCATAGTGTTAAGTGTCAGTGACATCCTGAGTTCCTTGGTGCGAATTCAGACAGTCACCTCTGAGTAAACCAGTTTCTCAAGTGTAGTGAGTTGATGTCTCAGCCTGGTCACCAATGACTGCTGCACAAAAAAATAATGTAACACTAAATTTAGTTCTGCACTTTTTTAGGCTAAATTCGAGCCCTGAGACTAAAATATTGTAAGCTCAACTGATGGTGGTCGGGTCGGTGGGAAAGTGCTGCCCCCTACTGTGTTGAACAGAGGTCACTTGAAGGGATCTCATAGCTCTAACACGGAGAATTGCACCGCTCTGTCAGAGATTCTAATGTATATATCATCCCATGACATGACTTGAAATTTGATGTTACACCAACACTAAATAAAATTGGAGGACGGGATTTTTTTTCACATTTAAAATTAACAAAACGTCCCTGCGGCGTGTAATGTTGTGTGCATGTGACTGCAGTTGGCGGGACAGACGGGACAGCGGGCAGCTGAATGCAGCTTTGACGCGGCACTGATGCTCTGGACCGCGCTGCTATTGTGGCTCAACACGAAGGGCATCTGCTCCGCCTTCCTGCCCGCGCTGTGGGTTGGGTTCTCCCTGGCCGCTCGCCCTGTGCTCTTTGGCCTCCAGAAGAAATCGCTGCACAGAGCAGGTCTGGCTGTACTGTGCGATGCACGCGTTTCACATTATGGGTCAGTTGGCAATCGTTTTGCTGTGAGTTTTTTTTCATGTATATACTTTTGCCGAATACATGGCCAAAAAGCCAAACCGTTTAGCGGCCAGAAGCAAATAGCATGATGAAATGTATAATAATAAATCAGAGTTAACACATTCCTGCGGAGGGAGCTGGTAGGAACGTTGGGTTGCTCGGTTAATGGCCAGGGTCAACGGCGGCGTGGTGTATTCCACAAATATGCCCGACCGTGAGGGCGGGCACAAGCCGGCGTGAGTAGGTTAAACGTTGAGTTTTATAAGGGCACCACGGGGTGACCAGCCCCTCCCCACCCAGCCCCACCCCTCCCACCCCCCACCCAGCCCCACCCAGCCCCTCACCACCCTCCCCACCCAGCCCCTCCCTGCACGACGGACACAATAATCCCCTGTGGGCTGGTGTCACCAGGAGGTTCCCTACCAGTAAAATGTTTCTTGAATTGTGCAAGGTTATAAGAGCTTGGGGAAAAAATATGACGGGAGTGTTGTGATGATACTGCAATATATTGTATGGTAAGATCCACAATAATTGTATAATCAGTTTTACTAAACATCATTATATCAGATTCGTCATTGTTCTTAGTTTTTTTCATATTTTATTTCCTAATATAATATTTATGACGTGAGAAAAGCACAACTAATGTTTTAAATAAATAGCTATTATCCATTAAATTGGTGTTTTGGTAAATGTTTTCCAGAGTAATTGACGGTGTGGTGGTTATATGGTATAATCATTTTTTTAGCTCATCTGAATCATTATTACTTTTGTAACTGACAATATGTGCTTTATAAGCATTGTATATTGTAAAGTTGCAATGATTATAATATTTGTGACAGACATATGCTCGTTAACTGCAGTCAAATATCTTTTTAAGTAATCTTTATTTTCTTGAAGTCCTGCAGACCACAATTCCATAGTTACGGTAATCGTTATGTTGTTAAAATTAACATATAGCATTTTTTTATCAACACTTCATATTTATATCCCGTCTCCCATGCTGTACATCTCAAGGTGCTCGACAGCAGGCAGGGGGCGGGGGACCCCCTGTGGGCAGCTGTCCCCACCGCAGCTGTTGGCATCGAAAGTGTGTGTGATTTTAATTCTGCCTGCCGTTTCTTTTCAGAAGCAGCTGCGAGTGTTGGCGTGAGCCCGGGTCGCTTCTCTGTATTCCTGGCGATACTGCTGCCCCCGTACCTCATCACGCTCTACTCGCTGTGGAACCTCTACGAAATGTTCCTGCCCATCATGGGCCGCAGTGGCACGCAAGTCGTTCCCGACGTCGTCATGGCCATCGTTACC
Source organism: Entosphenus tridentatus (assembly GCA_014621495.2). Classification (NCBI taxonomy): domain Eukaryota; kingdom Metazoa; phylum Chordata; class Hyperoartia; order Petromyzontiformes; family Petromyzontidae; genus Entosphenus; species Entosphenus tridentatus. The sequence goes on along the minus strand of CM025619.2, from coordinate 11,310,738 downwards.
ATCGCCTCCGTCATCGTACTTTCTTCCTACCCCGTGAGTGCCGATGCAAGTGTGAGGTCTCGTGTAGCTTTACCGCTTTGCTGTGGGAATCGCTAAATGTGGAATGACCAGTTTGTGATGTAAGTTTTTACATTTATGCCAGGCATGTGGGTTACATAATGATGCCATTCGTATTATCACATCTAGGATTGAAGAAGGTTCAAGTATGAACTTTGGTTGCAAACTTTCAATAATCTGTTCACAAGGACTTTAGTGGTGGTCAGTCAAAAAAATTGGACTTTAAATTATACTCTAAATGAAAATAAAAGTTAACAATTGATTAATTTTTTTTAATGTTTCAAGCCTGTACAATGAACACATCAAGCGGACAGTAATCCGCTCCCTTTGTTTAAAGCTTTGAACACATTCCCAACTTGGATGCAGCTGAACTTCTCTTTCTCCACTGTGTTTTTATTCCATGGTATTTTTGGCAGCCAAAGGAAATTGCTAATGCTTAAACTCAAAACAATGTTTCTGCTGGTTTGCTTCATTTTCATTGGGATATTGAATTCTGTGGGTTTAGTGTGTGTGCAAATGTTCCATGAAAGACATTGAAGAAAATATTTGTTTTTACATAAAATGATGTTCATTCAGTCTGTAAATGTTATAAACAAATTGTATTACTTTTAAAAGGGAGTGAGATTTATAGGTACAGCTTGCCTTGTAAAGCAATGTTCAAGGATTTTCGCAGTTTACATGCACTGCTGCCTAGCGCAAGTGAACTTGTAAACTTACACTTGGCGGTAAGAACATATTCCTTTTTTATTCCTTTTTTAAACCACCCGTAGGGACTGATTGCGGGTCCTATTCGTCAAAAATTTGCCAAGATTGTAAAATTCCTCTTGGCACTGGCCTTTCCTGACTGAAATTTGACCGCAACTATGGCTGGTGAGGCTTCGACGAAATATCTCGCGAGCAGTAATGAGACATGAACTCATGCTTGTGGCCCCGACAGGTCTGCCTCGTCTACCTGATGCCAACTGCCAAGAGGACGCTACTTTCCCTGGCAGCGGTCTTTCTCTTGACCTTTGGCCTTGTGTGCGCCGGTTTTTTCTTCCCGTACGGAAATGACTCCATCCGTCCGACTCCCAAGCGGCTTTACATGCAAGTACGTTCCATATTTCCTGGGCACGGGCCCGCCTTTGGAGCAACTGACAAGCACAACTTTTCAGAGTCTTTGCATATTATTAAAATGATTTAAATTGTGCGATGCCAGGCATGAATGTTTTTCCATGTATCTATGATTCGTTCTAACTTATTGACAGGAAGGCATGATAAAAGTGACACTGAGCTTCCATAAATGATTGGAGTACTTGGCAAACAAGACTGCATTACAAGTCATGCATGATAAGTGCACTGAACAAAAAAAATGTGTGTGGGGAATAGATCAGGCCTAAATATGACTATTCTTTAAAAAAAAAAAAAACGTTATAACATGATACAGAAAAATCCATGTATAGATGCCATACTAAAATGATTGAGAACAATCCTCGAGAAAACCGTTTTACCCCAAAGCCTCTACATATTTCTCATTTTTCTCAAAACACTTCGATTAAATATTTAAATGTTAAACATTGCCGGTCTGACCTGCTCACAACATTCAACAATGCGTGAGCTGAGGTCATTGATATCTCAATTTTGTTGTGTTCACATTGCCTTGAATAGTTCTCGTCAAGAAACAATCCGGTGGTGGTTACGTCAGGCGAATGCAGGGGCCATTCCATTGTTTCACCACGGCCGATCAAACTCCCTAAATGTCTCTTGTAACCAATTACGTACTTCATGAAACCAGGGTCAATAAGAAATCAATGGGGCACCGTGGAGTTGAGGGTTGGTTACCCGCACGTGTTGCGGATTTCCCTTATTGTTTGCATCGAAGTGCCATACCCAGACGTGTAAGGAGAAGGTGGTACAGCAAAGTGAAGATTAATATTTGTCCCTTCTGTTTTGGGATAAAGTGTTGCCTCTTTGTACGCATGGGTTTTCTCTGGGTGCTCCTGTTTCCTCCCACATAAATTGTCATTAATTGGTTAATCACATCTTAAGGTGTACAGGACTGTAGAGCTTGGGCATTTGTTGGTGCTGGATCACCACTTGGCTGCCTTCCAGCTTTTCTGTTTCCTAAGCAATTGTGAGGTGCAGTTTGCATGAACGATACTATACTAATGAAACATTATTGCGGATCAATATTGAATATACATTTATCCATTGTCTTCGGCAAGAGGGGCGCCCTCCGCCAGTCGTAACATGTCCTACGCGCATCCAAATAGAGCGACGGGCAAAAATAACGGAGCGGCGTGCGCGTGAGCTTTTCGTCCCGTTTCTATCCACCAGCACATTTCGCGGCGGCTGCACGACGCGTCGGGTGCCGTGGTGCACAGGGACTCCGGCGTGTGGGTGAACGGTTTTGACTACAGCGGCGTGTCGCACCTCACGGACAGCATCCCCGCTCTCAACGACTCGATGCGCGCGCCCTGCCTCCCCGCGCCTTTCTGCGGCTACCCCTGGTTCCTGCCCGTCAACTCGCTCGTTCGGTGAGGGGGCGGAGGCTGCCGCTTGCCGTGTTGCTGCTCGTGTTCTTGGTTTTTGTCGTGGTGGCTCGTGGTGGGCTCTTAGCAGGCAGATTTTGTACGTGGAGCAGATATTATTATGTTACTCGAATGGCTAGGAAAACGTCACTTAACGGCAAAAACAAAGAACATTTATAAATACAGCCATTCCCGGTTTGACGCGGTAGATGCGTTCCTGAAAAGTACCGCGTTGAGCAAAAATGCGTTGAGTAGGAAATTACTGTACTGAATCACATTTGCACTGTAAAATCAGCCTGCAGCCATCCCGTCGTGGGACAAAGAACTGAGATGAGGGTACGCTGCGTACTGTATCATTTCGCGTACTCTATTGTATTGCTCGCCCGCGGAGCAGCTAAAGAAAGTACTTTGTCGTCGACCGCTCAGAAACCGCGTTATAGCGGGCGCGTTCCACATTCTGGGAGAAGTGTTCCATATAATAATTGTGAATTGTATCACTTTGAAGGCGAAATAACAGTTTTGCTCTTCTCGTGCAGGAAGAGCTGGTATTTGCCGGCACCAGATGTCTCCCCGTCTCCCGCATTGTCAATGCTTTTGGTTGATAAAGAGCAGCTTCTTTCGAACACATGGAGGCTGACCTTTGAGGTGTCTGGTAAGTAACTGATATATTGACTCTGGGCAAATTATAATAACGTATACAAAATTTATATACTTGTATGGAGATAATCTCGTGTCTGTTATTGAAGTAAGTTTAAATTGCAACGGCTTTATTTGTATTATATGTGGAGAATATATCCTATGGATATTATCCCATGACAAGATTTAAGTACTTCAACTTCATTACCAGAAATGATAAAGTTAAACATCATAATAAGCATATAAATATAATTTGTACCGTCCCATTTATATTTTGCAGTTGATGGGGAACTTGTGTGAAACATTATCTTACATATGACATGGCTGAAGGTATATCTGTAATCACCCAAAATACAAGCATTTTCTTATGACAAAGGTTTAGTTTGAAGTTTCTTTTGTTTAACCAGGTGAGACCTCGAGAGACCAGGTTGAATCTCGTTGTCCCGAGTAGAACCTCGGTCACCGAAATAACAAAATAAAGTACGGTAATGAGCATCTTACATTCTCATGAAAGACATTTTTTGTGTATTGTGGTTCCACGTTCAGTAGATAGGCCCATATCATAATTCACCACCCCCTCCCACCCACCTCTTGTGATTTGATTGATTTGGGTCGTGATTCCATTTAAGAAGTTGTTAGTGTTTACACGTTTTCATTGTGGTGAATGTAGCACCTCTAGTGGCTGCAGGGTTTAAATGCCCCAACTATATACAAACCTGCAAAAAACAAACAATTGATTCCCAGCACACATGATTCGATGCATGCATCATGATCATTTGAATTATTCCACTCCCCTCTTGTCTGTTTCTTTACCCGCGATACCTTAGGACCGCACCACATATCCTTGTACGTGCGTGAGCCCGAGGGCGCGACCCTGGTGGGCTGGTCGCTGGGGGAGGGGGCACCTCCGCCGCCGCAGGACAACTATTCGCAGGCGCGATTTGTATTCTACTCGTACGGCACGTACACGGCGCCGTGGCGGCTCTGGCTGGACATGCAGGTGAGCTGACGACCGTGGTTTTAAGCACCTTGATCCGCCAGCTGCAGAACGATGCATACAAATGTGTTTTTTCTTATTCGATACATCCATTTTCGACTTAATTTTTTTCTTCAAATATAATGATAACAATGAAATGTATACATACTTGCGTGTATGTGGAGTGCAATCGGACGGCACAAAGAGTTAAAAACAACTGCTTAGGTCAGTCTCATTAAAGGCAGTGAGTGCCCTAACATAGCATTCCATTATAAATGTATCCCAATTGAGCTTTGTCAGTTGTGTCTGAGATGAAGAATCCAGATCTTTTGAAGAGCAGTGCAACATTTTGTGTTATAGAATGGCCCGTGGAAGAAAATATATCAGGACTATGTCTGAGATCCCATAAAGTGATCTTGAATCCACACAGTAGGGGAAGAACTTTATCCACCTTCCCTGACACCAAGAGTAATGTGTGTTTGCGTAACAGTAGAAGCAATATTGTTAATTGTCACAGCCAGAATTTAGCCAAATTAAGTGTTGAACCAAATTTTATGTGATGGGTTTTCTTGTGCAGTCATTGTTGACTGGACTGGCACCATCATCTCACTACACTTGAATCCAGTTTAATCACAGGCATGTGCCTGGATTGACAAAGGACTATGAATATATATTTATATAGGTATGTATTTAAAGTTAAACGTAGGTTATTAAGATTATGTACTTCACCTTTTCTTTCTGACCCCTGAGCCTCCCGGAAACTTCACAGTAAGATCTCTCACTCGGCAGAAGGCACTTTCTGTGTGGTATAATTTATTTGTGAAGGGCAGTGGAAGAAATTTAACAAAAAGTCTTCGATACTGTCAGTGAGATTTAGAATTTTCTAACATGACTTGGTATAAATCTGATTATCCTGTCAATTCACTCACAAAATGTGATGTTTTTACATGTTAAAATTAACCCAATCTTCATAATTTATCTAACTGCAGTATAATCTTGACATACCTTTTATAAAATACATCTCTTATTCACAGTCCTTCTCAAACCATGCGATGTCAGTAATGGGGGTTGTTTGACCATACTTCACCATGCTGGTCAGTATGTTGGTGAAAGGTTTCCAGGACAGTTTCAGATTTCACTCGCCACTTATGTGAACCAATGCTGGGAACAAACTTGTACGGGCCAGGTTCATAGAGCGTTGTGCTAACCACTCTTCACCAACACTACACATATTATGCATCTCATTTCCATAAGAGTAAACGCCGCATAAATGTGAATTGAGAACATTGCTGTGTTGGGGAGATGGACTGTTTTTAACCCCTCGGGCTGGGTGTGAAGAACAGCAAATGTTTTGCGTTGCATTTTACTGACAGAGCTGTACTTTGAACTGACCCGGTCAGATTTGACTTTTCGGTGCAAAGAAGAAAAATGCTCTCGAGCCATTTATCGATGACAATGTTTTTCTTCTCTTTCAGGTCACAGACCCCGAGAAGCCAATGGTGGAGGTTGCTGTAGCAACACATTACTTGTTTGGTCCCAGCCGAAGGACCCCTCAGCTGTCCAGTCTGCTCAAGCAGCTGCCTGATTGGACTTTTTCTTCAGACTGGGTCAGCACCTATGACTCGTGGGCATTTTGAAAAGAAAAATTGATTTATTGTGGTGGAAAAAAAACATGACTTAAAAAAATAAAGGAATTAGCACAGTTTGTATGGCATTCAGAGCGATGGCTGCACTGGATGAAATAACTTTCTGCAAAAAAATACCATTTAATTTTAGAGTGCAGTGTTCCACACTCATTCCCCATTATTAATTTATTGTTCACATTTGGTAGCCGAAACCGTTTTGAGCTGGAAGATGGTCTCCTTTCCCTGGTTCAAAAGTAAAAAAAAAGGTTTGTATTAAGGATACTGCTGCATAGTACTTTGCGGTTCTGCTTTATAGCTCTCCAATGTATGTTCTTTGGGTCTTTCGGTAAAGTCACGTAGATAGGTTCAAAGAAAATAAAAAACTACGACATTTTGATTGCAACACAAGTGGTCGTCTTCTTTTCCTGAAGGACGACCGCTTGTGTTGCGATAGAAACGTCGTAGTTTTAAAACATTTCTTTGAACCTATCTACGTGAATTTACCGAAAGACCCAAAGAATATTAATTCCTGCAGTCACGAAAGCTGTAAGTCTCCGATGTATGTTTGGGTCATAACATTTCCTGAAGAAGCTCCTATCATGTGGCGCAAGATGTCAGAAATCCTGCTGAACAACACATGGTACAAACCAAAAATACATCGGAGAGTTGTGTTAATGATCTTACGTGGTGGACCTTGCTATGACAAGCAAGAGTTAAAATGCAAATGACACTCCTTTTGTCAGACCCACCTCCCTGCCTTTTTGGAATGTGTGAGTCTAAATGGAGCACATCCCTTGACCACCACGTGTTTCGCATTTAAATTCTGACTTCCAAAGTGGTACATGGGAGTTGGTGTGGTGGGGTGGGATCTTATTAGAAAACTTCTATACTTGGTAGTCCCATGTGACGCCTTGAAGAGTCGGTGGTGCACTGACAGAGATTAACACTTTCAGTATTGTATATTGTGTGGTTGAGCCATCTCAGCCCAGGAAACCAAACCAGTGTGTCGCATGTCTTTGACCCCCCTTGCCCGAGATTAGGCGTCTTTCCTAAACTGGTCCTAAACTGAATTTGCATTTATTGAAGTGCCATTCTGTTTTTACATTTGTAATTTAAGCAATTTGCTTTAAACAAAAAATATCAACTGGTAACTTATGGCGTCTTGGAATGCACCTTTGATTATATCGTAATTTATTAACCTAAAGATCTTGTCTCATGATCTAACCAATCAATATTTTTATCCACACAGTCCTTATCGGAAGTGGCCTTAGTAACGTTGAATCCGTTAAATGCAATCGATACCTCCCGTTTTATGATGTGTTCCTGGAATTGTGGATGGGCTTCCATGCTGGTGCTTCATTTTTAGATGGCTAAACCACGGATAAAACTCTTAGGTCTCCTTGTGTGTTCATCCCACTCCACTAGCCACAATTGATTAGAACATTCCAAGACATCAAATTGTTTAACACCCTCGTACAAAACAAATATTAAAAGTAACGGTATTTTTGTAGATTGGTCAATTTAATTTGTGTGTTTGAGCTTAAACATGCAGGCAGTAGTAGGTAGCTAGAAAGTACGGGGGAAAAGTTTGGCAAGAATTGGGTTTAAAATAATGAACCTAAGCAGAGCAGAGCTACTTGCAAGGAGTGATGTAACTTTTGGCCCTTTTCCCAGAAATTGGGTTTGATACGATACATTTCCTACTTCATGCCAGTGATCAAATTAATACAAACTTATAACAATACAGGAATTTGCACACATGTATTGACTTAATGGTTACATGTATTGACTTCATGGTTACATGTAACATACTTTGGAGGATCCCTGAAATATAAAGTCATCCCCTGTTTTATTCTTTACAGGTTAATGGACCGTAAAGATACATGTGTAAACAGTACATAACCTCTGCATGTACTGAGCGCTTGTTAACGAAATGTAAACTCGTGGTTAATATCGTGAATTTGGTGCTTTTTAGTTAGGTCTTGTGTTCAAGTTTGGACTAAAGCAGCAGGTATAACCAACTACCTTTCCTTAGATTGTTCATTAGATCTGATATTTCAAGAATATTTATTTTAATTTTAAATCTAACACAATAACTTTATTCCGTTTAACATTTGTTACAGTAACGGATTTATATCTGCCAAGGAGTGCATCTTATTGACCGATTTTTTTTTTGCACTAAGTTTTATCAAATACAGCAATCTGTATAAAGGTGGTGTTTGATAATAAAATATCAAGCCTCAAACTTTTGTTGTATTGCCATAGATTATTATTCCATGTCAGTCATATAAACTGAAAGTGCATAAAAAATCGATATGATTACTGTATTGATTTAAAATACGTTTTCAACGTAGCAGTATTTTTTCTTTCCTAAAAAAATACTTTACAATTCATGGTAATAAACATTTTTGTAAGTACATTGGCTGCATACAGTGGCTTAGAATAGTTAACTCAACATTCGTCAACACTGCCTGAAAATGAATTATATAATCGGCTACGTGTTGGCCAATTGCTCCTACATAGCACATCAGATCGTGTATGTACTATGAAGGGCCATTGCCTGAAACGTCGTTTATTATATTTCCTTTATAAGGCAGTGTTTTTGACAAATGTGTGTTTTATTGTGCTTGTGTACCACTGCCAATGTAAAACAGTACAGCATGACCAAATACATTGCTTAGCATGGTTATGCCATTCCGCCCTCCCCCTTCCTGTCTACGTAACCCAACGTATGGACAACCCGCGTGCAGCCCGTGGTGCAGCTGCTCCACTTTGTCAATGAGAGATGCAGTGATAGACATGCACTCAATCTCAACAGGGGGTTTGAGCTCGTGGATAAGTAACTCACCAACCAACCAGAGTGTTCGTCACTGCGAGGCCCGCGGGCCACTGGCGGCCCCTGGCGGCCTTTAGTGCGGCCCCTGACGTGCGGCCCCCGACAATACACAACACGTGACCCCCCCCCATCATCAGCATCGTGCTGCTGTCAAACCCCCCAATGGGTTCACACGCGTGGCGGCCCTCGCTCTGATGATGTCTTATAGGCGAAAGTGGGAGGGAGGAGGGGGTGAGCGCGGTGGAGGGGGTGAGCGGGGTGGAGGAGGGGGGTGTGAGCGGGGTAGAGGAGGGGGGGTGGAGCAGGGGGGTGGAGGAGGGGGGGGATGGGGGAGTGAGCGGGGTGGGGTCAAGGGGGTGGAGGAGGAGGGGGGGTGAGCGGGGTTGAGGGGCGGGGTTGAGGGGGGGTGCTGCTGTTCTCACGTCCCGGGCTCCCACGTGGAGGTGGTTAAGGCGATGGAGCGGTCGTACGCGTCCCTCGCAATCGTTCCGGGGCAGTTTGACGACGCCGATGCCGACGACGCCGTCAACGGTGCCACGGACAAGCGCGAGAAGAGGTTCGTGGAGAGAAGTGGGGATGGTGGAGGGATTATAAAGAAGAGGGCCTACCACCCTCTCGTCCCGGTCACGATGCCTCGTGCTTTCCTTAGCAGCCCTGCCGGCGGAGGTGCCACTCGCTCGGCAGGAGTGGAACGGTCGGGGGGGGTGGGGTGATGAGACCTCTGGGGCGATGCATTTACGTCGCTTTAAAACACGTTTAAAGAATTGAAAACTCGGGGATTGTTACGGGTTGTCGACGTTGTTGAAACTAAAAGTTTGTTGTTGTTGAAGAAGTTTGGTATTTATTAAATGAGAAGCGGCGATGTTGTTTAAAGAGACGATGTTTAGTGAGTCGGTAGGGGGCGAAGCCTCACGATTTGCAATTTAAGCTAAATACTGTTACTCTACAATACAACTATGGTTCTGAGCCTAAGCATTATACAACTGTCTTCACTTATTTATAGTTTTTTTTAAAATCCCACGTAAAATTGTAGGCTCCTACGATGATTGTCAGTCGAGGACAGTTCATCAAAAACCGCTCCACTTTTCTAAGCTCCTAACGTGCCTACTTTGCTCTCGAACCAACTCGCACTGACCAGCGTGGTGAAATATGGTCAAATAACTCCCACGATCCGCACGGTGTGGAGACACCCTAATCCAGCAGTAGAGTAACCGAAGGACTTCGTGAAATCGTCGTAATAATTCGTGAAGCCATATAACGACTCAATGAAACTAAACTTTTTGTTTACTTCACCAGGTAAAGCCCCTGGCTACGAATGATGGCTCAACGAAGTGGCTTGTGTGGAAATCAAGGCCGTAGCCATGGAGTCAACATTGGGGGGGACCAAATCTTCCAGGGGGTCTGGGCCCCCCCCAGAAAAAAAAATCAAAATTTGAAAATAATTTCCTGCCTAAAATATAAAAAAAAATCACTAACAGATAGGACGGATTTTTTTTTACAATAATGTCTAATAGTGTATTTTATTACATAGGATGGAATTTTTTTTACAATAATGTCTAATAGTGTATTGTATTACATTGCTCTTTTTTTAACCTTATTTCATTGTATGTAATGACAGAGATTAGGGATTAATAAAGTACAACCATAACCGCAATCATATAAACAGAAATCTATTTTATATATTGGGGGGGGGACACACACATTTTGAGCATATTTGAATATTAGGGTAAATTCATATATAGCAGCCAAATTATCTTAAGCGCGTGACATCATGCAATGACATCAGGAATAATAGGCTTTGGGCTTTGGGGTAACATTTCACGTTCAGTTTGGTTTCAGTTATTTTTCCATTGAAAGTATGGTTGTTGGATTGCGATTCTGCTCGTGTAAACATGCTGGCAGCACACCAGGCAAAGATGTGGAGCCATTACTCAGCGCCACCGTTATTATGAAGGATGTGGTTTTGTGCTGCTGCGTTTTAGCCTCCTTGAAAGCGATGGGAAATGTTGGTTTGCCATTTAGCTGGACATGATGTCGTACACTTTCGATCCGCTCCCGTGGATACAAGGGTTGGTGGGGCTCGTAGGGAATTTTGAGACTGCAAAGTCTGCTCAGTTGCGAGCTCGTAAATGTGTCAGTTTTGGTGCCAGATAAAAGGGTAAACACCTAGTACTATATCTTGCTACTGGCAAAGGAGGTCTCGTAATATAAAATAAGTGAGTTCTTGAACTCGTCAGTGTGGACATTTGAGTGTTATTTCCTCATTACAGCTGTCTTGTTTTACGAGTACTCTATTTTTCACTGCTAAATACTGGCAATAAAGATGTGTCCAAATATCTTAATGTAAAAATATTCTTTAAAAAGAGTTGTGAGGCTTTTCTGAAGATTTCCTGGTTCAAGTGGAAAATTGTACCTTGGCTGACAGGTGAGATCACCAATGAATCTGAGTTGTTCTGGCTTGCATGTGCTGCGTTCCCTCTGCTTGCAGCACAAACGGTGGAATGCCTGGAACGGAGGGACTAGCTGGTGTGGTGGAAGCCCTACAGATCGGACACTATGTGGAAACATTGGCGAGAGAAGCGGAGGAGGATGCAGCTGAGGAGGAGGAGGTCGACAGCGAGGAAGATGACGACGGCTGGGATTGGGACGATGCTTCAGATAATATCACTAAGCGCGTTAACATCTACCGGAGTAACAACCAGCAGGTGGAGCCCCCTGTATTCATGAAATAATATCCAGCCATTCTCAATCCGTCAATATGTGAAGGCATGTCAAACCCACAGCATGTCTGTCATGGGTTTTTTTGTTGTTAACATACTTCACCATGCTGGTATTGCGGGTTTGTGATTGGTGTCTACCAATGGTGCAGATACCACTCCTCGCTGATGTCATCTGTGGCCGGGAATCAAACGCAGGTCACAGTATTGGTATCTGCTGCTCCACACTTTCCCCTAGACTCCTAGAGTGATAGTCCACCAAAACCACGCGGTGTAAAGTGGAGCAGCATTTCTAAAACTGTGGGTCACAGCACCTTTAGAGGTTCCTTTGTCATTTCTTCTGGGGAGGTAATGTCCAATAATAAAAAATGGAAGGCAGCTGTATTATTCTGTTTCATCCGCAACGATAGGTGATACATTAATGTATTTCGCTGGCTTCACGCTTGAATCGGTCACGTTGCTTGGAATGATTGTGATCTTTTTAAATCCTTTATATTAAGTTCACTTGCTTGCTTGCGCGCTTACGACCGTGCAAATCTTTCGGTCGTTTTTTAACCCACTCCCCGTGATCCAATCGAGCTGACATTTTGCACACAGACTCGTTGTGCGTGACAATTTATTTTCGTGAAATTCTTTTTCCAAAATTTTACACTTTTTAGGCAATTTTTTTTTATATTTAATTACCAATTGCTTAATGGTGGCAGGCAATCATCTGATCCATAGGTGGCAGCCATCTCAAGCCAGAGGACGAGAGGACTCTAGCCGCCACGCATATAAAGGATTTATAGTGAAAAACTTTGTTTTTACGGGTACATTTTTCTTGTTAAGATCTCTGTTTACTCTCCTGCCTACCTGCTTTCCTTATTCATTATACATAATGTGCATTTGCATAAATGGTATTCTATCCACTTTGATTCTCACCACGTGTCCAAATCATCGCAGCTCTTTTCTCCTGGATCTTCCCCAAAAACAGTCGTTTTCTGTCCGAGTCTTATCTTTCCACATCAATACACTCGGGGTTTTTTTTTAAGCCAGTTCATGTCCACTGTATCTTCCTCTCGTAAATATTTCTCCATGTTCCAACACTCCGACCCATACAGATGGACTGGCACAATCTGTATAATAGCCAAAATGTTAATAAAACAAGTGTTCACTGGGATTGTATTTGACTCTGTGCATGTGGTGCTTCAGTAACACCTCGGTTTTTTTACATTCTAGTGCAATCGGCAAACGGCGCCCAATGCATTGAAGATGTGTGCACCACAAGACAAGGCTTTGAGAAAGTTTGAAAATAAGATCTCTCTGGGTAGGTTTATCTGTGCTTTACAACAAAAATGTTGTCGTGTCCTCGAATGATGATGACACCTTCATGATTCTTTTAACTTACGTGTACACGTACAGCCCTTTGACAGTCGACCGCTGGATGAGGTCCTGCCCACACTGGGTCGTGGGTGTTATTTGACCATACTTCACCACTGGTCAGTACTTGGTGAATGTGGGGAACATAGACATCTCAGCATAGCTGTACAGTACAACAATTAAATTGCTGCACTACTCTTTGCTGCCCACCATATAATTCCAACGACTATTAACTATTTGGATTTGCATGGTGGAAATCCTTCCAAGCACGATCCAGGCTCAACTGATGAGATCGGGTTGCTGATTTTGTCATCGGCTTATCATACAGTGCTGTAATTTATCTATTTTGAACTTCTTTCGCACCGTGCGTAGCCAACCGTGCTAATCGGAGGTGTGGGGAAAGGACAACAAACTAAACACAGCATTTGAGGAAATTCGTTTTCAATCTATATTGAGAGTATTATGAGCAGAGGTGTTGTTGTTAGTGCATTATGCTATGAATCTATTATCCCATGTTCATTGCTCTTCCACAGCTAACATCCTTGATGAGTGATGTATTAATCGATCCTAGTACCTCCACCTCCAAAACCCGCACCGCCGATTAGCGCACTTGGCTACGTACGGTGCAAAAGAAGTTCAACATACATTCATCCACACCCACACTGGCCAACGTGGCAAAGTGTAGTAAATCAAATTCCATGACTAACACGACATGGGTAGGCCTTCATCCAGCAGTGGATTGACATAAGGATGTACATGATAATTTTAATGATAATAGAACATTTTTACAACTTAAAATATTTAACGCTTGATCTTTTTCTCTTTTTTTAGAAAAGTTGAACTTTGCCGATTCTGTGATCAACAAAGTGACGGAGCGCTGCAGGCAGAAGGATGCTGAAATGTGAGTCGAGAATGTCTTGCCTGAATTTTTTTGGTGGTTAAAAGTGACAATTGTTCATTCATGAAAACACCGTTTAAAACAAAATTGTAAAAAAAAAGCTAAGTTGCTGGAATATTTTAAGTTGCCAATTAAAGGGGGAGCACATTTCACATCTGAAAGAAAGAAAAATACAAAAAGTGTGCCGTGTTGTGTGAAACAATGCATCATGATCTTCTGGTTTTTAAATAATATCCATGAGGTAGCCAAGGAAAGTATTATACCCGAGAGGATTACAACCATAGAGATGGAGTGATGAAATCGGCCTGTGTGCAGGTGTCAGGTAGATTATTATATTAAAGAACAGAAAGAGATGGTTTTTGGAGACCCTCTTTTTGCAGAGGGTTTATCATGGGCGATGGTGACGATGCAGACGTTTTATTTTGTGTTATTTCTTTTCAGGTACCGAGTTAAGGACAAGGCAGACAGGGCGACTGTGGAACAGGTGACATTTAGCATTGCGTAAACAATATATGGAGCAAGCAAACGTGTCAGATCAACATTTTTATTCAACTCTGCTAAAGATGCGTTGCAAAATAAAATGTAAAAAAAATGTTAGATTTTACAAAACATTGCGCTAAATCCTTCAAGAATTTAAAATGCTCCCATATATGTAGTAAAATCTATTTTATATATTTTATCATGAATTATTTTGTAGTTTTGATGACGTGTTGATTTGGAACTTACGCCAACCTGCCAACTAAAACATGGCAGATTTGTCCACCATTTCTTGTCATTGTTCTTATTATTTTCAGACGGGGCATTTCACAATAGACTTATAATTTTTACATGCGTCAGCATGTGAGCATGCCCCATCATTGGTGATGCGAAGTAGTGAGTATTCTGTCAAGTTTGGCTCGTTTAGCGCGTAATTTTGTCAACGCTGCTTACCACGCTTCCATCAATTGAATGGCGTGTTGCGAACGTCAAGATCCTTATTTATTGTAAATGATAGCAGACGCTTGGAACCGTGCACCGTTTGCTTGGACAGACATCTCAATCCACTCCACACAGGATGCTTGAACAATCCACATTGTGTCCACACTGAAAATAAATAAGCAGACAATCCACCGTTTCCCATGTCCCCGATGAACCCTACTAAATGAATACAGTAAGTTTTTTGCACATTCCTATCGGCCAACACGACTTTCTGGGAGTGATTTCTTTCTTTTTATCAGACTTATTTTTTTACATTCGGTGTCTTCTCAACAGTCGGGCTTACTTAAACCAATGCCGGTGAACTGCCAGATGTCAATAGGCAAGGAACTCTCTATTAGATATGGGTCCTAGTTCAAAGCAGAATCATATACAGGTAGTCCTCTACTTACGATGGAGATGCGTTACGACGACCCCATCGTAAGTCGAAAATATCGTGAGTCGAAGATGGTCTAGCCTGCCCAGGAGTCTTAAAGAATGGTGATAATTTAGCAAAATGGAGCAACTTACAGTACCGTACTGTATAAACTGTACGTATTTATGAATTACAATATTCTATTGCACAGTAAAATGTAAAGTGAAAAAACAAGGTAAATTCTTAGCCTACCTATATGAACTGCAATTTAATAGAAAGTTATTTCAGGAAATAATCCTATCTGCTATAAAATATTTTAACATGCATTGAACGTATCGTATTGTGGTAACCCTAAAATGAAATCGCTAAAGCTACGTATCGTACATGCATCGAACGTATTGTAACGTATCATATTGTACTGTACTCACCAATATTCGTACGCTGCTGTGTTTGCCTGCCGCGCGAAATTTAAAATATTTTACAATTTTGTCGTATCGCTATCGCCATCGTAAGATCGAAATATCGTAAGTCGGACCATCGTAACTCGGGGACTATCTGTAGAACATAACACGATAATATGGTTTACGTGGAGTGATGGGGGAAGAGGACTATGTTGTCTGTATTTATTTTGTCATATTGCACACAGCGGCCTTCATGAGTATACGTATTTCAATAAACAACGATATACACAGCGCAGTCATGCAATCGCTTTGACGAACCTCGTGTGTTATTTAATAAGTTGACATTCCTGAACATGATGCTAAGCAAACAGGCTTTGTGTGACTTGCTACAAGTCAAATAAACACGTTTGAGGCCCATATTTGCCGTCTGCTTTGTTGTAAGCTAACTTGTTAGAGGTAGTAGGTTAAAGTGTCCAATTCATCTTTTGTGTGCGCTTTGACTGCGGGTTGTTATTTTGGATTAAGAAGCTCTTCCCGTTCACAACACCGGGGTTTTTGCTACATTTGCCGAGCTGGCTTTGTTTTGCAGGTGCTGGATCCGCGGACACGCATGATTCTATTCAAGTTGCTGAGCCGAGGGGTCATCACGGCAATCAATGGGTGCATCAGCACCGGCAAGGAGGTTTGACTTTAACGCGACCCATGCCTTAGTTCTATTCATCGTCGTCATTGTCAGCCGTGATCTGTCCATCGCTGGGCAAAGGCCTCTCCAGGCGATTGCCATCTTTCATGCTCCTGCGATGTAACAATAATGATAATGCACAACATTTATAAAACGCTTTTGGGAAGGGTGCTCAAATGTGCTGTCCATCGCAAAAAAAAAAATCGGAGAATTGGGGGAGGGAAAACAAAGGAAACAAATTGAAGCTAATTCGGATAACCGAAAGCAAGAAAATAAAATGTGTCGAGGCAGGGTTTAAACACAATCTGGCACCTGTGCACGAGCCAGTTTCATCGCTGCATCTTTGAGGTGGAGGCACTCTCTGGTGCGTTTTCTCCTTTGCCTGCCACTCCCATACTTAGTCTCCAACAACTATTAGCACGGTTGGCTACGTACGGTGCAAAAGAAGTGCAACACACGATATATGCAACTGGCCATCATCCTTCATAGCGGTGTTGTTTTATGCCCAAGCCCCCTTTTTTTAAGAGTCAGTATGTTGTCTCAAAGTTGCACGTGTTCTCGAACCTGTGTATTTTTTTTTCTATTTCTCAGTATAATTCCAAGTTTGCACCTAATCACGCTGCTTTGCTCACCTTTAAGCCTTTGTTACATTTTCTTAGTCACTGTCCATGTTTATGATTTGTACGTCATAGCAGACTACCTATACACAATATGAAAAGTAGGAATAGGGTTTACCCTTTCTGCAATAAAACCGGTGTTAAGATATTGCAAGGAATCAAGCCTGAACATGCAAAAAACATGCTCTGATAATATACGCCTTGTCTTTCAAACTGATTGGCCGACACTAGAGACAGCCTTCTTTATAGCCTAGTCTCACCGGTGTTAGACCAGAGAACGCCAAAAGGCGAACATGCAAGTACCAGGGTATTTGGTCTACATGTGATTCATGTTGTACTGTTGTCACATGTGACCTGTGTTGTCTTGTTGTGGCATGTGATCTGTGTTGTCTTGTTATTGCATGTGATCTGTGTTGTTTTGCCAGCGCTGAGATCATTTACAGCAGGTTCCGAGTGTCATCCCATTGTCCTAAAGCAGGGAAAAGTTATCCTGGTTGTTGGTTTGATTCTTTCCCCAGGCGAACGTTTACCACGCATCGCACGGCGCGAACGAGAACCGCGCCATTAAGATCTACAAAACGTCCATCCTCATCTTCAAGGACCGCGACAAATACGTCAGCGGCGAGTTCAGGTCCGGCAAAAAAAACGCTCGGGAGTATCGCTTTGTGAAACTTTCAGATTTGCAAGGTGTGATAATGGGAGGCTCAATCCTGTGGTTGTCAATTGTACCTTTTGCTGTATAAATCACCATTTGAGTTAATTATTACTGTTAGCTTTCCAGCCTACACTGTTGATTGAGTCTTCAGTGTCTTATTATTTTTTAGAAAGCGTTGGACTTGGTTTTCTGCCACCTTTAGACAACACCAGACTGTCCCCCCCCAGTGATCATGGAGGACTTGTCCCACATAAAGCCCTCCTGAGACCCAAGGTGACAGCGGTAGTATTGATGATTCCTCAAGGATGAAACTGGTGTACACTGGTCTCATTGTTTCTCTTCTGTCTTAAATAACGTGGCCACAAACATTTGACTTTTGAGTCCGTGGTCTAGAACAAGGCTGTGTGCTCTGTACTTCCAGTACGGTGATGTGACGTGAAAAGCACAATGGGAGGACCGTAGATACTCTGGTCATATTTGCACCTGTCGCTGTCTAGAAGCCATGTTTTGTGTGAGTTATTACTATTGTTTATTTACTCTTTGTAGCAAAGGTCAAGTCATAGTATTGATATGCTAGCGGAACGTAGGGCAGTGCTTATTTCTGCTGGTGGCTGCTGAGCCCAGTGATGGGAATGATTCTCTATCATAGTCTTTTTTTTGAATGGCGGGGAGTTGATCCGGAACGTTTGTATGATCACGGCAAGGTTGGTGAGTGAGTCAGTGGACGGCTTCAGAGGTGGTACTCTGGTGAATGTCTGAAATCTTTTCATGGCAAATGATCGATGCGGTGGTGGTGGGGGCTATGCTTCCCCTAGGATGAAATAAATAAGCAGACAATCCGCCTCCACATACCTATGCCCATCAGCCACACGCACAGTGTCTCATCAGCAGTCAGGCTCGCTTGAACTAATGATGATCAAATGCCAGATGTGTATTCACAATGACCCTCTTTTAGATATGGGTCTGCCTCGTATGAAATCACTGTTGACCTCCCACAACTGCTACTCATTTTATTCGCCCTGGACGGATGATGGCCCCGAGTTGACCTCTGACCAGAAATGATAACTCGCGAGCCCTCCTGATCGCCGGCGTGTCGAGATCTCCAACCACAACGACCTTTGACCCTGCCCTTGCAGATTCCGCCACGGATACTGCAAAGGAAATCCCCGGAAGATGGTGAGGACGTGGGCGGAGAAGGAAATGAGGAACTTAACAAGGTAAGCAAAACCCTCGCGTGCGTCCTGAAAGGCGAACACCTGCGCGCTTAACTCTCATCACACCCGGAATTTTTATTTACAGTTTTTTTTTCAAATACGGCTCATTGCACACAGAGGATTTCGGTTTGTTTATCGGCAGTAATTTATATAATTCCTAAAATATCTCTGAACGTACATCTTGCCCGAAGTACATTTGCAGTAATTGTGGGTAAGTCTAAGAAGTAGGTTAAGGAATGGAGAAGTAAGGGAAAGAGAAGAAGTCACCGATGATGCTGTTAAAGCAAAATGCATCGAGCAGAAATGGGCAGGAACGCGTCGTGAGAATAACTGATGAGAGACGATGGACAAAATTAACTTTGGAGTGGAGGTCGAGAGAAGGCAAAAGAAGAGGAGGGACAAGGAGAAAAGGATTAATGGTAGAAAATGGTGGGGGGGGGGTGGGGAGATTTGCCCAGCAGCGAGAAGTTACAGGCTGACAACAGCATTTCCAATTCGCACGGTCGGCTATGTAATGGTGCGAAAGAAGTTCAGCATTTGATATTGCTAACAACTTCCTGGTAGTGCATGTGGAGTCAACTTTGTGTTGATTTCACTGTGACTATGCTGAGTTTGGTGTGTCTGGTATATACTTTGTTTACTGTAACTGTGTCAAGTTCGCTGCGAGCTATATTGAGTTCGCTGTGACTGCTTTGTGCTGTACAATCACTAGGTTGCACACGGCAGGAATCCCGTGTCCAGAACCCGTCATGCTTCGCAGCCACGTACTGGTCATGGGCTTCATCGGCAAGGGAGACATGTGAGTTGACAGCGTGGCAACTCTTGAGCATCGTGAAAAGCAATTGAAGCACTTTGCAGTTTCAAAGGGATGTTTGCACGCTTAATTATTAAACACAGAATTGTTCGTCAACAGGGGCAGTTACATTGTTGGCAGTAGAGGGCAATATATTGTTGTACTGTAATTCTATGTTCCTACGGTTGCTTCTCACCACCAACCCGCACAAAACGTTGGGGTGTGGCATGACTTTCAAACCCCCGTGATGTAGATTGGGTGGGGAGGCCGTCACCCAGTCGTCGATTGACATGGGCACTTCGTATCAGCTGATGAACTGCATTAATAAGAAACAAGTAAAGGTGCAGCCCTGCATTTGGTTGCTCATGCCACTGCTGATGGAAGGGCCTCCACTTGTGGGAGTTCTTAGAGAAGCCCTCCAGAGAGGGTATTTTTGGCATTTTCTTCCACGTTGGCCGGATGTCTTGGCAGAGCTGTGAGTTACCCACGCTTTACCCCGCCGCATACGACCTGCCGATCGCCTAAGTGCAGTGTACCCATTTATAACGCTGGGTGGCCAAAGGTGGGAGGATTTAAGAAACTTGTCCATTGTTTAAACTGCCGCACGGGGTAGAATAATCTGGATTGATATCGTCTAACATTTCTCGGTGTAGTCAAATTTCCACCCTGAGCTTCGCTCGTGTTACTTGTGAAAGTGGTTGCGCAAAGAGCCTCCGAGCGACACGCTTGCGTTGACGCCGTTCTTTCTACGTGCCCGTTGCGTGTGTACGTTGAATGTGCGTGCGCGGGACAGGCCGGCGCCACTGCTGAAGAACGTGCAGCTGTCGGAAGGCAAGGCTCGCGAGCTCTACCTGCACCTCATCCAGCACATGCGCGCCATGTACCAGCGGGCGCGCCTGGTACACGCCGACCTCAGCGAGTTCAACCTCCTGTACGTGTGTGTGTGTGTGCGCGCTTGTGCGTGTGTGTGTGTGCGCTTGTGCGTGTGTCTGTGTGTGCGCTTGTGCGTGT